>CM031954.1:29626648-29926648 GCA_018749465.1 Paracanthobrama guichenoti
AATTTGTCTCTTGAAGATTAACCAAAGTCTTATTGGTCTGGAATGACATGAGGGTAAGTGATGGCAACAGTTTCATTTTTGTGTGAAATATCTCAAAACATTTGTGGAAATGTATTGTTTTGATCCTTTTTGGAGCTCGACAGCCGTCGTCTCTATGAACCATTTGAAAAAGATCTGCATGACTGTTTGTTTGGGAGTGAGTTAATAAAGACAGAATTGTTATTTAGATGCAAATTCTCAAGTCAAGCCACTTTATGTCCATCTTTTTTCATGCTTGCTGTGTAGAGTGGGTGTTTTCTTCTGTTTTACTGTCACATTGGGTCCAAATATTGAGGCTGATTAGGATTTTATGTTTCCAGGAGGAAAACATCTTTCTTTATTCATGAAGGATGTGAAAAAAAACCTTACCTTTTTCGATAAGTCCTATTCATGCTCGGTGGTTGGTGTAATGGTGTAAATTGTGTCTTCGTTAAAAGCTAATTATAATGACACATCCAGAAACCTCCAGTGCTATTGATATTTACGTGCATTGCTTAATTTTCAGTGTCCGCTACCCTCATGCATATTCATATCAGAAACAGACTTTATGCATTTGCAAGTGAAATGCAAATGAATTTTCACCAGGACGAAAACTGTGGACGTAAACCTTCACCCCAGGTCTCTCTTCATATTTTTTCGATCTAAATCCCAGTATGTTTCCATCTTTCGTGTGATTATCATCATTAGTTGGCCTACTAGAAGCTGTTTATTATCACAGCTTCACTGTGTATTTTTGCCTTTGGATTCACCTTCAAATGTCACACAATTGAGTTCATAAGACGCTTTTGCACATGCTGAACAAACAAAACTTTAGTGTCAAATAGACTCCAATCCATTGGATGCCATTTACACAGGATGCCGCCTTGCATTCAGAACCATTAGATATTGGCATCTGCCATGTGATGCACCACCAGTGTAATCACGACTCCTAATGAATGATTTTAATGATTGTACAAGACAATGTGTTAGTTGCATTGTCTAATACAACAGCCCTTTTCACTTCAAAATACATTGTGCAGGTGTGGCTTTGTTGCACCTGTGTGTGATGTGTTTAGCATTCAGATTATATTATTGTTTGCAAACAAAGACAGACTCTGAATCAACTCAAGGATTGATTACAGGGTATATTATTACATGTATAATTATTGAAGTGCTCAAACACCCATGTGGTGTTCTGTTCCTAGAGCACATGCTGCTACAACAGGCTTTGTACATGATCTTGAATCCATTGCAGGTGGTTTTAGGTTAGTCAACAGCTTTTAGGGCCAGATTCACTAACAGCTTGCATCAGTGCAAACCCTCTTTTGGCGTTAAAAAACTACTGTCAATATTAACTAAAGACACGCAGTGAAAAATTAGCACTGAGAAGGCGTGGAAATGGTTATGTTTGCGGCTGACCTTATTACATATGCATTTGTAGGAGTTTCCCTTTCAGGTGCCGGTTGCCGGAATATACAACCGGTTTACATTTCACTGCCGGTTGTATATTCTGTATATAACTGTGTATGTGACAAATAAAACTCTTGAATCTTAAGAGAATTTAAATGAATCATGAAGGTGATTTACTAAGGTTTGTGCTCGTCAATTTACTGATGTTTGCACCGTTATTTACCACCCAAAAAAAAGCACGTCTTAAACCAGATGCTACCTGTGAGATTGCACTGGAAATGATCCAGCTGCATCTGTGTTCTTTAATTTGCTAGTCGTCAGTAGATCACACGACTGACTACAACTTAGAGGAATGTTCTGGGTTCAATACATCAATTATATATATATATATATATATATATATATATATATATATATATATATATATATATATATATATATATATATATTGTTAGTGCAACTCACTCAATATATATTAAAGCATCTTTGGTGTTTCAATGGTTTCTACAAAATAAAAACAGAAATTGAGGGTAATGTGGGTATGATGTAATTGATGGGCGGCCTTGCGGTCCGTGTCCTGGTTCATTTCTCTGGATTTAAACATTCTTGGAAACATTTGGGATAATGCAAGTATACAAGTCAACATTGTTCTAGTGGTTTTTGGATATTTTAATCCAAAAATCTTACATAGTATGCCCTTAAAGTGATTTTGCATTATCCCAAATGTTTCCAAGAATGTTTAAATCCAGAGAAATTAACCAGGACACGGACTGCAAGGTCGCCCATCAATTACATCATACCCACATTACCCTCAATTTCTGGTTTTATTTTGTAGAAACCATTGAAACACCAAAGATGCTTTAATATATATTGAGTGAGTTGCACCAACAAGGATTAATCTTAAATGTAGATTAAATCAAGGTTTATCTAATAATTCTGTTGCTCCAGACTTTAAACCTTGTTTAAAAATAAGCAGGTTTACATTTAAACCATCATTTTGATCCTGAATTTAATGTATATTTAAAATAGATTAACTTTAATCCTGTTGCTCCATAACTTTAAACTCAGATTTAAATCTCAATTTATGGATTCATTTAAAATTTACATGTGAGGAGGTTTAGATAAAATAAAGTGCACCTACAATTAAACTATGCAGATGATTGTACAGAGATAGAAACAGTGTGTGTGTCATCAGGTCTCGGAGAGGTGTTTATTACTAATAAAAATGAAAAATAAAGCGAATTGAGCCTTCAGAGTGTAAGGGTCATGGCGCCCCGTGAGTTTATGCCTGCTATTGAGTCCGGGATGCAGATCCGTCACTCATCTCGGTGCACCTCGGTGTCGGACAAAGAAAAGAAAATTTAACGGCAGCTGTGATAATGAGGCGAGCGCCAGTGATCGTGACTGAGCCTCGCATTTCTCATTGTTGCTGTCAATGGCGAATCCATCATGGTGGCGAAAATGAATCGTAAATGAAGGTTTTAATCACAGGTTAAATTCCAATCTCCAATTCGTTAATCTAGGTTTAAAATCAAGTGGTGCATCACAACTCGATTTAAAATAAAGCCTAGATCAACAAATCCTATATTAGCTCTAAACTGAGTTTAATATAATCCTTGTTGGTGCAACTGTGTTTTATTAGACAGGTGAGCAACTGCTTGGAGACATTCATCGACAGAAACCTAATCATTGTTATACAGCTCAGCACAGTTAATCTTATTGTTTAAATCTTGTTTTCATGATTTACCGCAAGTACCATGTTTTACCATGCCTAATATCGATCTAGCTTACTGCAGTGTGCAACATAGTCTCATAGTAGCCGCTGAGCAAACGCACAGAGTAGCATTATAACAAAACTTTCAACACACTC
Source organism: Paracanthobrama guichenoti (assembly GCA_018749465.1). Taxonomy (NCBI): domain Eukaryota; kingdom Metazoa; phylum Chordata; class Actinopteri; order Cypriniformes; family Gobionidae; genus Paracanthobrama; species Paracanthobrama guichenoti. The sequence goes on from CM031954.1 coordinate 29,629,947, forward strand.
AAAAAAATGTGTAGTGTTTTTTTTTTTTTTTATGTAGATGAAAATTTGCCTTCAGTGGTGAATGGGAAAGGGAATATGACTAAATAATTCCTACCAATATTTCTAGAGATCACAGTTGAATTAGTTATTATTTTATGTGTTTTTGTTGGTTTATGCTAGCCTGGATGCCAGCCGAACTTAGCCCTGCCCACAACATTTGAGGTCGGGCAGTTAGGTTTGGACTTGCTCCATTGTGGAGTAACTATGCCTGAACAGGAGCTGTTCGGACCAATCAGATTGTCAGGGCAGGCTTTATATGATGATGGACAGATAACGTAACGTAATCATCCACGTCACCAAAGAGCGCTTGTGTGAATTCGTTCTAATTCTAAGTGGAGAACTTGTTCGTGTTCGTATATGCATTCACCTTTACTATTGCTCTCAAAAATGATGATTGTGTTAGTAAATACTCCGTGTCCTAAAATTCTTTTTACAACACCGGCAAAGATCGTTTACACTCATCTTCTTCTTCCAGCGTGCGTGCAGTTGAGTTCTGTTGATAACTACGTTAGTGATGCGTCGTTCATGAACGATTGGTTCTTTTTGAACTAATCTTTAATATGACCTGGGAACAAAGAGTTGTCTCAGAGAGCGATTTGTTAATTTTGTGTTGACCGTGCATGTGCGGGATCTTCTGCATTCAGCCTATGGGGCTGTGAGTTGGTGAAGGAATGACTCAAACCTGAAGACTCGAGAGGTGAACTAATCAATTCTGTTTTTGGGAATGCATGCATTGCATATGGGGCTGTCCCGGCCCGGATTAGACACTGATGACAGAACTAATGACTCAAACTCGAAGACAGGAGAGGTGTACTAATCTTTCCAGGGAACAGACGTGATTAAATGTGAAGTGACAAAAGAAAGAGCGACCCTGAGTTGGAGGTGAGGTTAACTAACAGACTGCATAGCCTGAAGACCCAGCTAAGCAATTAATGAATAATTTCTTTCTTAAAGTTTGGCCTTGGCTGCATTAGCTTATTGTTTATTTTTATTCCAGATGTGATAAACATTTGCATAAGTACTAGATGTGTTTAGGAATTTAACGTGAGATATTATATTCTGCTGAAATTAACAAAAAGATTTGTTAATTTTGCTGAATGAGATTCAAAGATCCAAGTCTGTAAAATGATTCGAACTTCTTACTGCAATGCGTCGCTCAACATATGTCACTTACTCCGTTGCTCTGATTGGTTGTAGGTCTATCCAATTGAGTGCAGAGGCATTTTCTTTCCTGGTTCGGTTGAAACACGCCCCATAATCACAGCCCAATGGAGCAGTATCAGACTCGTATTCTGACTAGAATTAAGTATGATGACGTCAGGCTAGGTTTATGCTTTACCACATTCACATTTGCACACCTTGGAGGCACTAAAATGTGTTTATACTCTACAAGTGCTCTGTTTATATTACATAATAACAGGTAGCAATACTCAGAAAATATCACCAGAAACTGTAAGACACTGCACTGTGAAGTGAGAAGTTTGCTGAACTTTGCATTTATTCTTGCAATTTATAAATTTGCATTAGTTTGCTGAACTTTGCATATAGGTTTCTGCTTCCTGCTTAGCTACTGTTCGGACACTCTTGCTTACTGCTCCGCACTTTGCTCTATCGCGTCTATATTTTATCTTATAATTTCAACTTCAGCAAATCAGCACAGTGCTCAAATGACAAAGCTTGACTTCAGTGATAAAATTAGAAATTCTGGTGACTGGATTACTACAAAAAAGCAGAATAGGAGGCCGACCAGCCTCCTAGTGCCATCAGCTTACATTCCGGAAAAGGGAAAACACAGCTGCTTACATTCAAAAGGTTAAGAAAATGTCTTCTAGTTCAAGAATATACTTGCTGCACAAACTGCCACATACTTTTACAAAGGATTGCAGTTCTTGAAACAAAGTTACTTGCGGAACCACCAAACCAGACTAATCACACAGCAGAGCTTCATCATGAACGCCCTCAGCACACAGCGGAGAGTCCCATAAATTAAGTGCTACTCAACAGGCCAAAATGAGTGTAGAGAAACAAGTAACTGATCAACACACTAATCGATGACACAAACAGGGAGCAAGACCTAAAGGGACTCAAGACATCAGATTGTCACGAGCATCACATATTTCCGCAGTAGCATGCTCTACCCCAGACACAAGGATTGCAAACACTGGTTTCCTACCACAAACTATACATCTTGAAAACAGATTTGAAGTATTAATAAATGTTGGTGAGGAATTCCCAAACATGATGAATGTGATCAAACACAGATTTAATCAGCCCGCAGCTAACACTGATGCTAACAGGCACTTAAGGTCGAGCAGACAGCGGCACTCCGCTCAGAGCACAGCTGAGCCAACAACTCTGATAGTGGGTGACTCCATGATCAGAAACATTAGCAGCAGGGATACCACTATGTGCTGCCTTCCACAAACAACAGTTTCTTATGCAAACAAGGAACTTAAGAACATTCTGATGAAACATAAGACTGCAAATCGACTTATCATTCATGTGGGGAAGAACGATATTCAGAGAGAGCAGTCCTCCTTAAGAGGGATTTCAATTAACTTTTTGAGACACTTAGAAAACTGAAAGTTCATCAGTGGACCACTTCCAGCAAGAGGAACAATTAGGTTATCACGATTGCTTGTGCTTAATACATGGCTGCAAAAAACCTGCAACATGAAGGGAGTAAACTCCATCGACAACTTTAATCAACTCTTCTGGAGTCAGAGACAACTGTTTACATCAAATGGCCTCCACCCAAACAAACTTGGTGCAAGAGTGCAAAAGGACAATATTTATTTTTCCCTTCATCATCCTTCAGCTGTGTGTGCCAACCCACTCAACCTGGATGGCACACACACATCTGTACAGAGTATGGACAACCACAGGACTTCATTTCAGCACCTGAATGAACATGCGGCTGACACACCCCACAAGGACATTGATAACACCATGCAGCCACAACAACCACTGCTCACAGACACAATCCCAGCTGAGCCCTGCCCACAGAGCTCACCACAGACAGACTGTGACAGATTAGAACTGCTCCAAGATTCAGCACCCAAGGATGACTTTCTGGAAAATGGACGAAGCAAGGCCAGGATAACATAGTTCAGCTTCCGATAACACCAGAGCAACAACCCCCCTCACCAGACATGGTATTCCTCTCTCCAGCATTCCCGCTTCTGAGCTTCTCTGAGAAAATGGAGGAACTGGTATATGCTAGAACCAGACTATCACACTCGATTGCTGTGAGCCCCCAGATATCAACCAAAAAGCACCAAGCCCCACAACCACCAAAGCCTGTGGGCCCAGCTCACCCTCACCCTCCTCCTGTGAGATTTCTTTGGTCACAACGCCAGGGCCCACACCCTCCTCCATCTGTTGTAGGTGAACCAAAAACAACTGATAGCAGCTCTCAGTGATGTGTGTTGGGTCCCCGCTATGATAACAGTAACTTTGTCAAATGTTTACAGAACAAGTGGGAACCCAGTGTGCCAGTTGTTTTCTTTATTTCTGTTCTATTATGTGATAGAAAATCTAAGGCCTTCTCAGGCCGTATGGCAAACCCATCTAATCTGCTGCCTGTTATTTGTCAAACTAAGATTAACGTGGGGGAAAAAATGTATATTGTTAAGTTAGCACTTTTAAACATCCATTCACTTAAGAACAAATAATTTCTAGTCAACGACTTGTCAAAGTCAAAAAGTCAAGTCAAGTCAAAGTCAGCTTTATTGTCAATTCTGCCATACGTACAGTACATACATACAGAGAATTGAAATTCTATGACTCTCAGACCCTAGGTGCCTAACAACAACAAACAATAACAACAAAAAGTTTTTAACAGTAACAACAACAGAAGAAAGATTAAGAAAAAAAAGAGATGGATAAAGTGAATTATAGAGGTAAAGTGGCGATGGCAAATAGTCCAAACAATGGTAACAATTGCAATTTTGCAACTTTGCAATTTCAGATTTAAGTCAGTGCAGGTATAAAATAAAATTATAAGAGTGTGTGCAAAAAAAAAAAAAAAAAAAGTCTGTAAGAGTCTGTGTGCAAAAAAGTCTGTGTGCAAAAAAAGAGTCTGTAAGAGGGGAGACCAATTCCTCAGAGAGACAATATAATGAGGTAGCTGAAGGGAGGAGAACTGGGGGTGATGCCCAGATCAGGTGCGTGGGGCAGAAGAGGAGGGTTGGCAGAGTCGGGAGGGAGAGTTCAATGCCCTGACAGCTTGGGGAATGAAGCTGTCCTTCAGTCTGCTGGTCCTTGCTTGGAGACTGCAGAAGCCTCCTCCCTGATGGCAGCAGACTGAAGAGGCTGTGCGATGGGTGGGGTGGGGTCTCGCAATGATGAGGGCTTTGCGGGAGAGGCAGGAGTTATAAATGTCCTGGAGGGGTGGGAGAGAGACACCAACGATCTTCTCAGCTGTTCTCACTATGCGCTGAAGTGCTTTACGGCAGGATGCGTTCCACACAGTGATGCAGCTGGTCAGAATGCTCTCGATGGTGCCTCTGTAGAAGGTGCGCATGATGGGGGCTGGGGCTCCGGCTCTTCTCAGCTTGCGGAGAAAGTAGAGTCGCTGCTGTGCTTTCTTGGTCAGTGCTGTGGTGTTGGCGGTCCAGGAGAGGTCATCTGTGATATGCACACCCAGAAATTTGGTGCTCCTCACCCTTTCCACGGTCACACCGTTGATGGTCAGAGGAGCGTGCTGGGTGTGCTTTCTCCTGAAGTCAACAACAATCTCCTTCGTCTTCTCCACGTTCAGAGAGAGATTGTTGTCGCCACACCACCTAGCCAGGCGGCTCACCTCGCTCCTGAAGTTTGTCTCATCATCGTTGCTAATGAGACCAACTACGGTCGTGTCGTCCGCAAACTTGATGAAGAGATTGCTGTTGTGTATGGGTGTGCAGTCATGTGTCAGCAGAGTGAAAAGGAGGGGGCTCAACACACATCCTTGAGGGGCTGCAGTGTTCATGATGATGGAGCTGGATGAGTTACTGCCGACCCGAACTGCCTGAGGTCTTCCCGTCAGGAAGTCCAGCAACCAGTTGCACATCGATGTGCTGAGTCCCAGCTGTGACAGTTTTTGAGTGAGCTGTAGAGGGATGATTGTATTGAATGCTGAACTAAAGTCTATGAACAGCATTCTGACATAAGTGTCTTTATTTTCCAGGTGAGTGAGTGCTGAATGGACGGTGGTGGCGATGGTGTCATCGGTCGAACGTTTAGACCGATATGCAAACTGGTAGGGGTCCAGGGAGGGGGGGAGGACAGACTTAATGTGGTGCATGACTAGCCGCTCAAAGCACTTCATAAGGATGGGGGTAAGTGCGACTGGACGGTAGTCGTTGAAGCAGGATGGAGATGATTTCTTAGGGACTGGAATGATGGTGGTTGCTTTGAAGCATGTGGGGACGACACCTTGACTCAGTGAGATGTTGAAGATGTCTGTGAAGACATCAGTGAGTTCCTCTACACAGTCTCTCAATACACGTCCAGGAATGTTGTCAGGACCTGGAGCTTTGCGTACGTTGACCCTGCTGAGGGATCTTCTCACGCTGTCCCTGGGCAGTGACAACATCAGGTCATCGGGAGGAGGTGGTGACTTCTGTGCAGTGGTGCTGTTGTGAGCTTCAAAGCGAGCAAAGAAAGTGTTCAGCTCATTAATCACAAATAACCTAGATTTTTTGCTTCTAAATGAAACGTGGCTAGAAGACAGCTGCAGTGCAACAGTCCTCAATGAAACAGCCCCTCCTAACTTTACTTTTATGAGGGCCTGCAGAGTGGTTAGGAGAGGTGGTGGTGTTGCTGCTCTTTTTAAAGATGTCTATCAATGTAAGCAAGTATCATTTGGTGATTATTTGTCTCGCGAATATCTGGGTACAGGTGCTCCACGCATCCTGCTTATCATTATTTACTGGCCTCCGAAATACTCTCCAGCCTTTATTGAGGAATTGGCAGAGCTGTTATCAACAATTTCCTTAGAGTTTGACTGTTTTGCTATTGCTGGAGATTTTAACTTTCACGTAGACAATGCTGAATCCAGTACAACAAAAGAGCTCATGACTGTTCTTAACACTTTTGATTTGACTCAGCATGTACATGGACCCAAACACAATCGTGGACACACTCTAGATTTACCTATCAGTAAGGGTCTAAACATTTCATCGATTGTTATTAAGGATGTGGCACTGTCTGATCATTTCTGTATTTTCTTTGATTTATCAATCTCTCCTGCCATTGAAGCTAGATCTGTCCCTGTCAAAAAGAGATGCTTAAATGAGAACACTGCATATCTGCAGACTCTGTTGATTTTCTCCTTGACTCTTTTAACTCAAAAGTTAAGAGTGTAATTGATGATATTGCACCTCTGAAAGAAGACAAAACTTGTAGTCCATTATAACATCTACACTCACCTAAAGGATTATTAGGAACACCATACTAATACTGTGTTTGACCCCTTTCGCCTTAATTCTACGTGGCATTGATTCAACAAGGTGCTGAAAGCATTCTTTAGAAATGTTGACCCATATTGATAAGATAGCATCTTGCAGTTGATGGAGATTTGTGGGATGCACATCCAGGGCACGAAGCTCCCGTTCCACCACATCCCAAAGATGCTCTATTGGGTTGAGATCTGGTGACTGTGGGGGCCATTTTAGTACAGTGAACTCATTGTCATGTTTAAGAAACCAATTTGAAATGATTCGAGCTTTGTGACATGGTGCATTATCCTGCTGGAAGTAGCCATCAGATAATGGATACATGGTGGTCATAAAGGGATGGACATGGTCAGAAACAATGCTCAGGTAGGCCGTGGCATTTAAACGATGCCCCATTGGCACTAAGGGGCCTAAAGTGTGCCAAGAAAACATCCCTCACACCATTACACCACCACCAGCCTGCACAGTGGTAACAAGGCATGATGGATCCATGTTCTCATTCTGTTTACGCCAAATTCTGACTCTACCATCTGACTGTCTCAACAGAAATTGAGACTCATCAGACCAGGCAACATTTTTCCAGTCTTCAACTGTCCAATTTTGGTGAGCTTGTGCAAATTGTAGCCTCTTTTTCCTATTTGTAGTGGAGATGAGTGGTACCCGGTGGGGTCTTCTGCTGTTGTAGCCCACCCGCCTCAAGGTTGTGCGTGTTGTGGCTTCACAAATGCTTTGCTGCATACCTTGGTTGTAACGAGTGGTTATTTCAGTCAAAGTTGCTCTTCTATCAGCTTGAATCAGACAGCCCATTCTTCTCTGACCTCTAACATCAACAAGGCATTTTCGCCCACAGGACTGCCGCATACTGGATGTTTTCCCTTTTTTTCCCAGTAACTGAGCAGATTGTGAAATACTCGGCCCGTCTGGCACCAACAACCATGCCACGCTCAAAATTGCTTAAATCACCTTTCTTTCCCATTCTGACATTCAGTTTGGAGTTCAGGAGATTGTCTTGACCAGGACCATACCCCTAAATGCATTGAAGCAACTGCCATGTGATTAGTTGATTAGATAATTGCATTAATGAGAAATTGAACAGGTGTTCCTAATAGTCCTTTAGGTGAGCTAGACAGACCTTCTTCTCAAATATTATAAACAGAAACATAAATAACACGTGAACTCTTTTTGCTACTGTAGAGAGACTAGCAAACCCCCCATTCCCAGTGAAATGCTCTCAGACAGAAAATGCAGTGAGTTCGCTTCCTCCTTTTCCGAGAAAATCAATAATATCAGAAAGGCGATCAGCACATCCTTGAGTTGCTCTGGGGTCAGACAGATCAGACCACAACCTCAGAAAGTTCGAAGTTTCGAAGCAATTGATGGTAAAATTTTAGAAGAAACTGTACAGCACCTTAAAATATCAACCTGTGCCCTTGACACACTCCTCACTTCTTTTTTTTCAAAAGTGTGGTTAACTGTTTATAAGCAGATCTCCTAGAAGTGGTAAACTCCTCACTTCTTTCTGGGATTTTCCCAAACTCCCTGAAAATCGCAGTAGTTAAGCCTCTTCTGAAAAAGAGAAATCTGGATAACTCCATATTGAGCAACTACAGACCAATCTCAAATCTCCCCTTCATAGGCAAGATCATTGAAAAAGTTGTTTTCAGTCAGCTGAACAAATTCTTAAGCTCAAATGGATACTTTGACAATTTTCAATCTGGTTTCCGACCGTATCACAGCACAGAGATAGCGCTCATAAAGATAATAAATTATATTTGCTTAAATACTGATACAGGCAAAACATCAACTCTGGCACTACTCGACCTCAGTGCTGCATTCGACATTGTTGACCACAACATACTTCTTGGCAGGCTGGAAAACTCGGTCGGGTTTTCTGGGATGGTCCTCAAATGGTTCAGGTCATACTTAGAAGGGAGAGGTTATTATGTGAGTATAGGTGACCTTAAGTCTGAGTGGACATCCATGACATGCAGAGTCCCACAAGGGTCAATTCTTGCACCACTCCTATTCAACCTGTATATGCTCCCACTAAGCCAAATAATGAAAAATAACAAAATTGCTTACCACAGCTATGCTGACAACACCCAGATCTACTTAGCACTATCACTTAATGACTATAGCCCCATTGACTCCCTGTGCAAATGCATTGATGAAGTTAACAACTGGATGTGCCAAAACTATCTTCAGTTAAACAAAGACAAAACTGAAATCACTACATTTGGAAACAAAGGTGAAATTCTAGGTGAACGCATATCTTGAGTCTAAAAACAAAAAATCAAGTCAGGAATCTTGGTGTGATTTTGGAGTCAGACCTGAGTTTCAGTAGTAATGTCAGCACAATAATTAAATCAGCATACTATCGTCTTAAAAATATCACAAGAATTAGATGCTTTGTTTCCAGACAAGACTTAGAGAAACTCGTTCATGCTTTCATCACCAGTAGAGTGGACTATTGTAATGGTCTTCTCACCAGCCTTCCCAAAAAGACCATTAGACAGCTGCAGCTCACACAGAACGCTGAGCAGAACCAGAAAATATGACCATATCACACCAGTCCTTAGGTCTTTACACTGGCTTCCAGTTACATTTATGATCGATTTTAAAGTACTATTACTTGTTTATAAATCACTCAATGACCTAGGACCTCAATACATTGCAGATATGCTGATTAAACACAAACCAAACAGATCACTCAGATCATCAAGATCAAGTCAGTTAGAAATACCAAGGGTTCACTCAAAGCAAGGAGAGTCTGCTTTTAGCTATTATGCCAGCCGCAGCTGAACCAGCTTCCTGAACAGATCAGATGTGCTCCAACAGTAGCCACATTCAAATCCAGACTCAAAACACATCTGTACCTGTGCATTTACTGATTGAGCACTGTGCCATTATACGCCCGACTGATTGCACCTTATCTTATCTATGCATCATATTTTTATTCTTTTTAACTGTTTTAGTTTACCTTTGTTCTTATCTTTGGTTATTGTTATTTTATCTATATATCATCATTTTATTATTTTTAATTCTCTTTACAGCTGTATATTTCTATTTCTTATGCATCTGTTTATTATTTTTGGTTAGGATTGGAAAAGGAGAGCAGTGTGCTTCACTTCATTCTGCTTGTGGTAGCAGACAGTTCAAAGAAGCGGACTCAAGAAAGGGGAGGCCCTGCAGGGCAAAGGTAACGTCCCCTACAAGAGCCCGTCTTGGACCGACTTGTAAGGTCCAGGAGACATTGCGAACCTACTCCATCTCTTCCATCTCAGATAGGGATAGCTGAATTTAGAGAATCAGGCAGAGGGATCTATTCATCACCATTTTTGTTTTTATTTTTTTATTCTCTTTACAACTGTTTTAATTATCCTTGTTTTTATTTTTAATTCTTACACATGGTATTTTTTATACACAATTCTTATTTCTTATGCATATGTTATCACTATTTTAATTAATTTCTATGTAAAGCACTTTAAATTGCCATTGTGTATGAAATGTGCTATATAAATAAACTTGCCTTGCCTTGCCTTTCCCAGGAGTAATCGTTCAGAGGTGAACAAAACAAGAAAAACACATAACCGCTGCTGGCGTCTAGACATGCACTCAAGCACTTACATTTTTGCAGTTTACAGTTTAGTGCATTTAGATGTTGACTTCTATCTATCTATCTATCTATATATATATATATATATATATATATATATATATATATATATATATATATATATATATATATATATATATATATATATATATATAAAAAAAAAAAAAAAACAAATTTTAAGAAGTTAAATAGAATGCAACAGTTTGGTTTCAGAAGTAAAAACTCCAATAATTTTCTCCATAGGAAATTTTAATAACTTATAAACCTGTATAGAGCCCTACTGTGAGCTATGAGGTTGCTGATCGATAGTATTTGCACCTGTAATGTCAGCCCAGCATTATTTCAAATAATTTTTTTAAATTACTGTTTAACAGCAAAATTTGTGGTGAAAAACTACATTACCCATGATGCTGTAAAATAATCAACCAATCGGAGAATTGAAACAAGCAAGCCATGCCAAAATAGCTCTTTAGCTCTGCCCACGCTCATGAAGCACTGCAAATTATGTAATCAAGTCTCTCTATGCTCTCTGAAAATAATATATATATATATATATATATAAAAACCATATGATTCGATTCATGTCTTCTGATTGGTTTCTGTGGACTTAGAGAGAAGTGGGATTTAGCGGATTTGAAGCAAAAATAAAATACATTGCTTATATAGATATTATTAAAAAAAATTAAATATATTTACATTTTTAATTCAATTATGCTGTTCGTAATGGTAAGTGGGATTGTAGTTCTTTCCCTCACTAAAGCCGTTACAGTCATCTACCTTTTTGTATTTTTTGACTACAACACAAATAAAACACCACAAATATGAAAAGACCCAGGTAAAACTGAAAAGTTAAAAACTATGACCCCCAAAAAAAAAAAAAAAAAACACCATTGAAGTTGTGCATTTTGGCCGTATATTTGTCTCCAGTTAAAAAATAAATAACCAGAAATCCCTGGACATGGAGTTAAACCGAGAGAGAGATTTACAATGCTGCAATGCACATTGTGGCTCGCCACACAGTTTTATAGCTACTTGCATGCCAACGACTGAAAACTGCCAGTGCACAGCGAATGGAAGGATGCACCAACCACTATCCCTTGTTCGCAATGACGAAAGTCAACAAAGGGGCAGTACCAAGAATGATGCATCCCAAGCAACCAAACCCTTTCCCTTTTTATTTCCCAACATGGGCACCGATAGGTTCATGGGTTCAGTACACACATCAACAAACACTGATAGGTTCACAGGCTTGGGTGACACCAGCCAATCGTACTGAGGCTATACCTCACCCAGCTAGACTAGTTTATGACCTGAGAAAGTGACACTGCATGGGGTGAATTTGTTTCAGGTTGTTTTTCCAAGTTCTCTAGTTCTGCCCATAAAATATGTCTGACTAAAGGTTAGGGGAATGGATGTTGCCTGGGGCATTTATAGGTCAAGATTCAGACCTCGTTGTCTATTTATCTTTCTACTATGGTGAATCTGATGGCATGTTTTCTGGGCGAAGCCTGATTTTATCGGTTGTTGATAGATAAAACAAATCACATTTACTCTATTATGTTTTATTTTAGCTAAATTTGCCAAAAATGATTTGGACACTTGTGCCACACTTAAAATGTATCATTGCATTAGATAGAAATATCAAGCAAAGATGCATTTATTTTAAAGACAGACTCTTTTCAAGCAAGAAATTATTTGTATACTGTAAACCTGAATGAGATGGCAAAACTCAAAGACATACAATCAGTTGCCTCAAATTTTTAAGTTATTAAAATTAAACGTCTATTTAAAAGTTATTAAAATTACTCATAAACGGTCATTTGATTGAGCTATTTTGTTTAATCTGAGTTGGCTCTACTTAAACCAGTTAATTAATTTGAGCATTAGGGTTTACAGTGCATGTTTCAAATAATAAATGTTTGCATTTATAAGTTCAGCGATCATGGTGGATGTTACAAATCTGTCATTAAACTGTTTATTTTGGATTATGTTTGGATCCCACTGTATAAAGTAGGAATGTTCTGCATAAGACGTTCAGTGGAACACAATGTTATTCTTAATCTTAGCCCTTGATTCTATTCAGTGAGATTTCTAAACTTTTCCCCCACTTTTCTTTTTTTTTTTTTTTTTTACTTTTTGTAATGTCACGCTGACCTCTTCTACAATTAATTGGAAGGAACATACACTGCCAAGCTCTTAAAATGTCAAAAAATAACAGTAGCTTTTAACCAAGAACAGTAGTCCGCATGCAGTTGTACAATAGCTTTGTATGAGGAACACTGTGATCACTATTTATTTTCATTGTATGGAAAAGAGTAGAACATCCTGCCTAAACAACATTTTGTGTTTCACAGTCATTTTGGGTTCTAAAGACATAAGGGTTAGTTGACTTATTGACTTTCATTTATTTTTATTTTATTTAATATTGTATATAGTATTTAATAGTGTTGTAGAAACCTGGGCTGCACACTCCATTTGGAGTTGAATTCTCACACTCTGTGACTATGAATAGATCTACCCTTATTTGATCTTCGGAAAGCAAATTGGTGACCAAAACAAATATATATATATATATATATTTGCTGAAACAGCAGTGCTGTTGCCCAAGGAGTCTAGAAGCTCTGAGGGTTCATTGTTTTACTCAGACTTTGATGCCCGCAACCGAGGAAGGAGAGCAAGAGCGAGAAACGATTGAATTAATGTCTGCAGTGCGTCACCTGAACAAACTGTAGCAGACCAGCCCTAAAATAATTCCATCGAATATGAGCCTTATCTCCGCCTCGGAAAACTATTTCCAAAGCCCTTATCAAAATCCTCTTTTATTCATTTATCATTTTCTTTGGCCTTGAAGCCAACAGTCTGAAAACTATCCTCCACAAGGCTCCAATTACTCTTCGCCTCCCTCCTTCCCTGCGGCTCTGTTTTGCTAAAAGAAAATAGTTCACCTCCAGAGTATCCCGTACCCTGCTGTTGGCTCCTTGCAACTGATCTCAGACTGGTTTTTGCTGTTTTAAACTTTACTGACCAAATTTAGATTTTACTAGAGAAAAACAGATTTGGATGGACCTTTATTATGGAGAACCCCATACAAAGTCCCTTTGCTGGAACTTAATCAAATGCATAAAAATCAATGCATAGTCTTTACTGTGTAAATGAAATATACATTTATTCTTATTAAAGTTACAAAGCCACAATATGTAATTTTTCGCCACTAGAGGTCGCTTATCTAAAACAAACGCGTAGACTGATGGCACCTTGATTTTGTGGAGCTTTATTATGCCGCAGACGACCGCTTCCGCTTCTTCCACTCATGTGTATGTGGGGTAACGCAGCGCTGTTTTATCATGTTAGATACATTATTTGAGTGTGTTGAAAGTTATGCTATAATGCTACTCTGTGCGTTCACTCGGCGGCTACTATGAGACTATGTTGCACAATGCAGTAAGCTAGATCGATATTAGGCATGGTAAAACATGGTACATGGTAAATCAAGAAAACAAGATTTAAACAATAAGACTAACTGTGTTGAGCTGTATAACAGTGATTAGTTTTCTGTCGATGAATGTCTCCAAACTGTTGCTCACCTGTCTAATAAAACACAGAATATATTAAAGCGTATTTGGTGTTTCCATGGTTTCTATAAAGCAAAACCGGAATTCGAGGGTAACGCGGGTATGATGTCGTTGATAGGCGACGCATGGACACGGTCTGTGTCCTGGTTTAAAATGGCTTATTTCTCTAGATTTATACATTCTTAGAAACATTTGGGATAATGCAAGTACACAAGTCAAAAAAATTTATAACATTGTTCTAGTGATTTTTGGATATTTTATTCCAAAAATCGTACATATTGTGCCTTTAATAACAACAACAGTTAATTTGGGTCCTGTCACTTTAAGACCGACTGCACAGATCCATTTATACTCGTGCATTATGCTCAGCAGTTTACTTTAAAACATAAATTACTGTTTACTTGCAAATACATGGTCACCTTGACATAGGCATAAGTATTTAACTGTTCAAGCCCAATTAGGTGGCAAACCGCAGTTCAGTTCTCATCCGCTCTATGAGCAGCGGCTTCATGCCGCATGTCTCTAAGACAGCATTGAGAAACGGTCTTTCAGAGAGCGTGCACGGAGCAAAATACAGAGTTGTCTGTCACTGCTTATTGTGCTTCAATGGTTTAAAATAATCTGTTTTTAAACCACAAAGCTTAAAAACACATGAAAACGATAAGCTTTCGTGACCACGTAGCACAGCAATGTCACGTGAGCATAACCACAATATAGAGACGATAGTCCAAAATCTCTGTCATGTCTACAGGTATATCACCCATCCCTGTATGATTCAATGACTCTCTCATAAAGACGTCACTTGTTTCGTTACTGGATCAATCAGTGTTTTTGAACAAATCCCTTGAATAAATGATTCGATGACTCGCTTGTTTAACTCAAATAAAATGGGTTGTGAATAGTATCTCATGTTAAATTCAAAGTGGTGCCAAATTTATAACACATTTCATTGCAAGTTTGATAGAAATGATTGTGACAAGGAATTTTTTGCTTGATTTTGCTAATATACCTTTAAAGGGTCATGAAACCCCCTGTTTCAGCAGCAGTCAGTTCTCACCACAGTTTTGAAAAATAGACTTGGTCGGCATTACTGGGAACGCCCACAAAAACGTCATATCCGTTCATGCCGTGGGGGAAAACAACCCATTCGAATGAACGCGTGTAGACCTTGTTAGACGCTTTATCTTTAATTTTTGTAATGATTACGATTTATTTTTTCTTGGTACAATGCCGAGAAGTTGCCATGTGGCGTTCTGCACCTCTAGTAAGTAAAAAAAAAACGTGAAGTTTTACAGTGCCGAATAAACAGACGGAACCGTTCGTCAATTCCGAAAGCCTGTGCAATACGACCATTACAATGAAACATTTGCACTACATGATGCTGGTATTATTGCAAAGATTAAAAAACAGATTTCATTAATTGCATTGACAAAAGTGTTTTGAACAAAACACCAATAAAGTCATACTTGTCACGGGACTCGAACTGCGTCAGAAATGCAGTCAATTTGCAGTCAGCGATCACATAGCCACATATTAATGCGTGAGGTTATTAATGTACAAAACACTCAAAAGTCTTCTTTATGATGGGAAGGGCTGGGCTCATGATTGTGCTTCAAGTTGACTTGTAAATGTTCTCATCAAAATGCTGCTCCCACAAATATTACATGACATAATATCTAGGCTACATCATAAATCACTCAGTCTTTTGATGAAGACGGTTGCTATAAAAAAAGCAACAAAAAAAAACACGTCGCTATTGTCAGTAATTTGAATAATATCGTGAAACTGACATGTCAACTTTTTGCTCTGTAATATGTAAATGCACGGCTATACTAACAAGAAAAAACAAATAAACAGATAAAGCCACATGCATGCAAGACAACAGAAAACCGACATGTCTAAACTTTATCTAAACCCGTTTCATTGATGCCAAACAGCTCATCATATAATGGATTTTAGGCTTTTGACAAATGTTTGTTAAACGTGACACTGCGGTAAATTAACAACACGGCATATTCAGAAAAAAATATCAATTTCATAGCACAAGACACGTTTTATGATCATTTTAAAATGTTAAATGTATGTAATGCATACTTTAATCCATTAAATTCAGGAACACTGAATTTACGTTTTCATGGAAAGACTGGGTGATTTATGCAGTTGGCATGTCATATCTATTTGGGGGTCGGAGGAGCAGCATGCATTTTGATGAGAAAACTCCTCTGTTGTACGGACAATCTGGCTCAGTTTTTCTATGTATCTTGCTCTGTCAAGCGGCAGAAGTGATTCTATACAGACTATACTGGGTTAATACCATGCATTTCCATTGTGGGGAATGGACTGTTTTCCCCCCGCGGCGACTCCGCCCCCACACCACACCCCCAGCTATGACATGACGCCGACCAAGTCTATGCTATAAAAGTGGGCGTGGTTTAGCGGCGGAGTGGAGGGGCCGAGGGGAGACTGACAGCACATCAACGACTTCTGATTCAGACAATTTTATTTCACTCTTATTAAAAGCATCAAAGCTTCCCACAAATGCATTCTGCAAATGACCATTAAGTTACACGCAACACAATATACACGTGGTTTTGTAAGCTCACCGTTACACAAATACACATATCCTGTGACAGCTATAATTCAATGCACAATTAAATGCACAGCCATTTGCAATTTGTTCTCTGGATCAAAAATATATACGAACACGCTGTTGCATAACTTTGATAACTTTTGAGGCTTATTTTGTGGAGTTATATAAGCCGTTTGGTCAGTTAAATGGCCGTAAAGAGCGGTTACACTCACATTGTGGATGAATCGCGTTTGTGTGAAGACTCAGGATCTATTGAAGAGAACGTAGGCAATGCAGACACTCATACAAAGCGGAAAAAAAACACTTACTGTATGCGATCTCACTGTTTGAAGCGCCAGTCAGCAGATTCAGAGTAGTGTTAAGCTTATGGTTAATATGTAAACTTAGGCGAACGTACGTTAATGTGATGATAGTTCTGACATCCTAACCATAGTGTTGTGATTGACCCATTTTTGCAATGGAGTTTCTCTAAAGATTCAAGGCCGCACTGGCAAGGAACAGAACTGTGCGTGCATAGTATATCAACTATTTTAATAGTGCAAGAGAACTCCTGTTTTCCATGAAATGTCCCATTTCAGTATATGAACATGAGGTTCATTACACAGAAATGCTATAATTGTCAGGTCTCTTCAGTTTTAAATAGTGTACGGGACTCATTTGAATTGCTAATGTAGGGACCTTGTTAAAAACAATACTGAGCCACTTTTTTGTCATGTTGGGATCCTTAGTGATGTTATGCAGATGCTACACAACACATCGTTTGGCAAACTTTCTCATATTTTGTTTAGACCTACGTTTTTGTTTTTACCACATTATGACTGTGCAGGCCAAGTTGCTAAACACTTAACAGCCCTTTGTTTTAAACTAGTCTTTTTTGACTAGGCAAGAGATTTTGAGTTGTTTAAGGGTGATTTTACACCTGGTGTGCAATTGAGTTCGGAACGTTTAGGTTAGAAAGGAAGAAAGAAAAAGACTCACATTTGTTTTTTTTTCCCTCGAGCCCCAACAGATGAAATTCAAAGCTTTGATTCAACAGGTAAAATGTGTCCATGTCAAACAGGGTGCTATTCTCGCTTTTGCACTCACTTCGTCACCTTGCAGCCTAGGTGCATGTGATAAGAACAGCACTCTGATGCATGTGGAATTGCACGTAATTATGTGTTTATGTGCGGATTATACCAGTCTGTGTTCATTTGTACCGATTGCAAGCATCCCACAGCGCTATATCAGAGCAGATGTTGCGGGCACACCCATATGTGTTAGGTCGCAAACCTCAGCTTACCGGCAGATTCCACCGGTGGCTGCCATATGGTCACATATAGAGGTGAATCAGACGCTCAAATCTACCAGGACCAACAGATTAGAGCGAGACCGCTGTACAATTAATATTCCTGGATTCAATTAAATAGAGCACTCAAATCATTAGTCTCTCATCATTTACTGTTAACTTGGTTAATGGCACTTTTATGGAACAGCCTCTCTCTCTGTTAATATGTTGAATGTGGCTCAATTTATGTCTCCTTATAAAAAATACAAATTTTATTAATGCAAATTTGTACCTTATAATTGTATTTGATCAGACTATTGATTTAATATGCTTTTTAATGTATGCACTTTTTTAGCATGCACTCTAGAGAATGTTTTTTGATAGATTTTTAGCAGAATATCCTGGCCACTTATTAATGTAATTGTGGCGAGGCGGGGGACCGTGAGAGCGGGCCGGTGGCGAATGTTAATGAGCGTCAGCTGTGCGCCACACCGGCCTCGCCTCATGGAGGAGTGACGGGAGTATAAAAGGAGGAGCGACGACATGGCAAGACGAGAGAGGACCAGGCCTGGATTTTATTTTGTGTTTTGTTTTGTATGTAGGCGGCAGTCGGCCGTGAGGGGCTGCCGCCATTATTGTGTTTTGTTTTGTTTTTAGGTGGCAGTCGTCCGTGAGGGGCTGCCGCCGACGTTATGGTTTGTTTTATTTTTGGATTAAAGTTTTGCCGAAACATTTAATTAACAAATTAAATGTTCGCCGGTTCCCGTCTCCTTCTTCCCTGATCGTTCATTGTTGTTACAGTAATAAAAAAATAAAAAAAGTACATACGTCCATATGACACAAGAGCTTCTGAAGTCATGCGATGGTTTGTTTAAGGAACAGACCAAAGTTAAGTCATTAGTCACTGAAAGATTTTGGAATCCGTTCCTTGGTGTGAGAAATAGCCATGTGCGATTTTTGAAATATCTGTACTTTCGAGTCAAATCAATGAAAATTAAATCAGAGTTCAATGAATCAATCAGTTTAGTTCATATTTGCTCCTGAATCAAAATGATTTGGTTCTTAAGTTTAGCTTGATGGTTCAGTCACAGTGACTAACAGTTCCCTGGGATGGATAGATGGATGGGTGGATGGATGGATGGATTGATTGATTGTGCTTGTTTTTTCTTGTTTTTTCTTCACAAACTAGGTCAAACGTTAATCAGTTGAAAAGAATTGGGCAGTACATTCTTCAGATTCACCCTTTGTTTTTCATGGAAGAAAATAAATGCATATTTGATTATAAAATATCGATTTGGGACAACATGAGTGTGAGTTTCCTGTTGTACATTTCAACATAGTGTTGGCCATAGGCGTAGATCGTGGGACAACCCCCCAATGGAATTGCTATGTGGAAGAAGCAAGACAATTTAATAATTATATTACATTGTGGTGAACCTACGATAACTCATATTTAAACAACTATTACTTTGTGTTGTTGGCCAGATAAAGAAAAGAAAAGAAAATGGACATGAGATAATTTTTCAGTGCAACAAAATGCCACAAATATACTTACAAATATTATACTAATATTATACAAATATACTTTCAAAAATTTCCGTGAGAAATTTAGTTTATTGTCTCCCCCAACTGTTAGATGAAATTTACACCCAAGGTGTTGGCATTCATAGACTTTCATCTTATAAATGAGAATGACTTGAAGACAGCATGGGTGTCAAACCAACATGTTTATATTAGAGCTCCTTTCTCGACACTTGAATCCGCGCATATTTGTATCATACTTCCGTTCATGTAGGTGTAGATAAATCACAGTGCGTCTTGGCCAGTTACAAAACATGGTAAACATGGTAATGAAGTGCTAATTGCCAGCTGTGTTTACAGAATGAGTGCTATATTCCCAGATCTTTTCCTCTTTCTTTCACAGCTCTCTCTTCATTGATCACAGGTACATGATTTGCTCACAGATGGCTGTAAGGCCAGCTAATCTTGCCGTAGTTAAGTGCCATCTGCCTGAACTAGACACCAGGCATTCAAATGGCCACTGTGAATTATGACACAGACAGTGACGGCACTCTTTTACCACCCAACGTGTACTTTTAAGAGTCCCGAGTGTTTGCGATTTGAAACACAAGGGTGAATCTGCCGTAGCAGCAGAATTGATTAGTCCCAGGTGCACAGATGACACATACACAGACTCATTTTTGCTTGACCACACAGGCACAGTGCAGGCATTCTGGGTAGACGGAAACTGCTGGCGAGGTCTGTTTGCCAGATTGCCACAGAGGCCCTATTTGCTTGCAGGCGCACACACACAAAGCTGTGACTATGTTTAAACCTAATGGTGGAGCAGCTCCAGGAAATAAGCGGTGCCCATGCTTGTCTGCTTCAGGGGCGGTTAAGAGCCAGTCGAACCCCCGGGAGGGATCACTCTGCCTGGGGACAAAGGTCTGCGGTGCTCCCCTGAAAGCACACGAGCTGGAAAATCTTGGGAAGGATCTGGCAGACACCATAGAGGTTGAGATAAGAAGCAATGGGACAGTATAAAACGGATTATGGCTTTATGTGTATGTGATGGGAACAGCTGGCTTTGCACTGTACAGGACTATCCTAGCTCAACTTGAAATATTTTGAAATATCAAATTGAAATAGAAAGTTTAAGTTTACATCACATCTGTGGCTGTCACACCTAGGCCTGTCGCAATAATCAATATATCGATATATATCACACAATATATGTACATGACCTCAATAATATATCGGCCATTATGTTTACATGATAATGAATGTCACCAACCTTTTACTCGATTGTGCTGTCATCTTGTATGTTTTCTGTGACGGAGGCGAAAGTGGGCAGTTCCTTCATAAACAGAGCGGTTATCGACAGGTGAGAAAAAGGTGCCATTTGAGGCGTTATAGTGTTTTCCTGACAACTACTGACAGTTTGGAAGAATTAGCCCGAATGGACTCGATTTCAAAGCCGCAATCCCCTGTTCCGGTGCACATATAGTATAAATGTCAATGCAGAATGACGAGTATTTTTATTTTATTTAGGATAATATATTTTTACCCTTAATTTCCATGATCTAAAGAATTAAAAGGTTGTCATTTGAAAGTGTGTAGGTCTACTTGCATTCTTATGCTGTTATAATAGGATTATATATTCAGTGGCATAAAATAGTCTTAAAATGACAATAATATCGTTTATCGTAATTATTTCTGGGACGATATATCGCGAAACAAAAAGTAATTATCGTGACAGGCCTAGTCACACTGTTTGTTACTTGCTAGTCAGATGGTAATAGGCAGATGGTATTAGGGGAGGGATATTATTCTAGAGCATTTAATTGGACAAAAATATATACATTGAGTTTTTAGTATATTTTTGGTGCAGAATAAAGTTGAACTGTAGATTTCTGCAGAACTTTTTTTTTCTTGTTGTATTGAGGTCATCCATATTCGATATAGACCTCACCATTAATAGACATTCTTTTATTTTACTGTATTTACTTTTTATTTTTTTATTTTAAGGTTATATATTTGGTAGATGACCTCAGTTTTTAAGCCAGTTATTTGTGTCTTTTACTGTAGTGTGTCAGTAGGAAATATCAGTTTACATTTCCAAACATTAATTTTGCAATTAATTGTAATAATCCAGTGAGATGCACAAGAAGTCTGCCAGCAGCCGGTATGATCTGATCTCACCATCATGGAGTCTGTCTGTGATCACATGAAGAAACAGAACAAACTGAGACAGACTAAATCCAGAAGAACTGAGGCAACGTCTCCCAGACACTCGAGGAAGCCTTCCTGCAGAACGACAGGACTGAGAAAAGTTTAGGCACGTGTCAGAATGCTTTAAAGTGAGAATGCTGTCAAAAATAATAACATAAATAGCTTTTATTTATGAATGAACTTCTATTAACTAAATCAAATGGATATTTGGGGTGAGCACCCTTTGCGTTTAAAACGGCTTTTGTCTGCTGCATCTATTCCTACACCTCTTCATGTAGTTCTGCAGGAAGGCTTCCTCAAGTGTCTGGAAGACGTTGCCACAGTTCTTCTGGATTTAGTCTGCCTCAGTTTTTTCTGTTTCTTCATGTGATCACAGACAGACTCAATGAAGATGAGCTCAGATCTCATGTGGAGCACAGAGACTATTGTCAGACTCTTTATGCATACAAAAATCTCACTGGATTATTAAAATGAATGGCAATTCATTTATAAATGTAAACTGATATTTCCTACTGACACACTACAGCAAAATATATAAATAACTGGCTTAAACACACTTTTTGTGTGTAAAAATACTAGCGAGCCTAAGACTTTTGCACAGTATTGTGCATGTATGTATATATATATATATATATATATATATATATATATATATATATATATATATATATATATATATATATATATATATATATATATATATATATATATATATATATATATATATATATATATTTTTTTTTTTTTTTTTTTTTTTTTTTTATGCTAATAGACAAATTTTTTTAGCATTGAGGTATTCTATGTTAGATATATATGACCTTAATACTAATACATTTATTTATTAATTAATTCATTCTTAAAATCGTTATTATATTTTAGTGTATTCAATATGACCGAATCAACCCAACTGATGGTTAGATCAGAATACATTTGTAACCATTAGATCAGGTATAAATATCTTGTTATGGTAACATTACATAATTTAATATATTCAGTATTTATTTTGTTATTGCATATTTTTACATTTAAAAGTAGGTACAAATGTATGTCAATAAGGACATACTGAGAAAATGCAAGTATGCATACTTGCAAACATGCTTTGCTGCTATTTTTTCTCTTTTTTTTCATAGTCTGTTTTGTCATCCTCTCTCTCCAGAATGTCATTTTTATTCCCCCTCTTGTTTTAACCACGCTAACCTCATCAAGCCTGCCTGACACAAACATCGATCCCAAATCCTATTAGAAGCACTTCCTCTGCTCTCCAAAACCCCCAAACAAGTACGAGTGTGTCTGAGTAGCTTTTCACGAAGCAACTCTCTGAATGTTTATCCCCCCCAAGTTCATAATTAAGTGTTCATACTAAGTGCGGTTACATTAGATGCTCTGCCATGCATGTGTGATTTTTACACAATGCTGGCAGCATGAAATAAAACTCAATAGATGTTCTGAGAACTGGGGAAAATAAAATGCAAAAAAATATTTACAAGTCTTTCAAAGAATTGCAAATGTGAAATGAGGGGATAAACAACAAGAATGTAAGGTTGTCAATCTGTTTTCAATGGCTGAAAACCGAAGTGGTGAAATATATTGTGTTAAGCTGCAGCATGTGTTGAGTCGAATGCTTTTGTTAAACTAACATGAAACCTGACAGATGAATTGCATAACATTTTCTTTGCTCCCTTCATCCCAGTATAAGAGTCCTGGGTGTCTTCTTTACCCTGCGGGCGGTATAATAGAAAATGACACGGCTCAGACACCTTTGTCGAGCAGACGTGGTGGAAATCTTGTATAAGTGACGCAATCCCTTTAATGTGATTTCTTCTCCTTAAGATGCTAAAGAGGGATTACTTCAAGAATTAGCAGCCAGTCTTTACCTGCAACATATCACTTCCAGAATGCACGTCTGCTTGCCTCTTCAGCTAGAATGAGAAAGCTGACTAGCCCATGATGTATCACCTGTACTAAAATCGTTGTTACAGTGGTGACAAAGGAAACCACATTTGACTAGTTTGCCCTGTATTATCCCGTTACACAGGCTAATGAGGTAAGTGATTAGCATGTCAGCCTTCCTCCATTAGCATGTGCTGCGATTCACGATGATTTGTTTCGTCAAGTCATCGTTGTCTGTACCTGCAATTCATCTGAGGCAGACAGCAGTGAGGGGCGAAGGGTAGATGCTAATGACTGTAAATCATTGATAAATACATTTTACAGTTGTTGTCGCAAATTTAATCTTGTCGACTCTATTCAAGCTCTTGTTGACTTTATTCAAATAAAAAATGAAGCTTTAGTGTATAGTTTGTCTCTAAAGATTGCACAAAATATGATATTCTTTATATTATATTAATATTATGTTCATTTTTATGAATTTTTGCAGTTGGTACAAAGACACTGTATTGACCTGTAGCTCAAGAATCTGTATTTGCTTTCCCAGACAGTTTTATTTTAGTATTTGTTTAAGAACTATTGTGGTATTCATTAATATTTTAGCTTATATTATAGCTTATAATTAGCTTTCATTTTTATATATTTTCAGTTGTTTTTGAGTAACTTACATTTAAAAATTTCGATTTGACAGCACTAATACATACAGTTGTGGTCAGAATTATTGGCACCCCTGGTAAATATGATCAAAGATGACTGTAAAAGTAAATCTGCAGTGTTTATCCTTTTGATCTTTTACTTAAAAATGTGTGTAGAAATTGTCTAGCTATGACTTGTTTCACAGGAGTATAAATATGAGGAAACACAAAAGCCAAATTCCCTTAATCATCTATCACAATGAGTAAAACCAAAGAATATAGTTCTGATGTGCAGCAAAAGATTGTTGAGCTTCACAAAAAAAAAAAAAAAAACTGTAGGAAAATAGCTAAAGCATTGAAACATGCCCACTTCCACCATCAGGGCAATAATTAAGAATCAATCAACTAAAGATGTTCTGAATCTGCCTGGAAGAGGACGTGTGTCTGTATCGTCCTAATGCACGGAGACGAGGAGAGTTTGAGTGGACAAAGACTCTCCAAGGATCACAGATGGAGAACTGCAGAGATTAGTTGAGTCTTGGGGTCAGAAAGCCTTTTTAAAATCTAACAATAAATCACCACAAGTTGTTTGGAAGGGATTAAAAAAATCTTCCTTGCTCATCCAGAAACAAGCTATAGTATATCCAGTTGTCAGATATGATTGGCTATTCAAAAGGGACCTGGCTCTGTGGTCAGATGAAACAGAAAAACAGAAAACCCACCAGATGTGTTTGATGCAAACAGGGATAAAAAGTACCCCATGCCCACGGTTAAAAATACTGCTGGATCTTTAATGTTGTGGGCATATTTGTTTTTGCTGGAGGTCCTGGACGTCTTATTCAGATACATGATATGATGGATTCTAGCAAATACCAACAGATAAAAAAAGGATCTGGAGAGATTCTGTATGAAAAAGTATTTAATAAAAGGGTGCCAATAATTATGGTTAGACATGTTTTGGAGAAAAGCATTTATTTCATAATGTGAGTTTCCCCACTTTCAATTCTTTTTACTTCAACGAAAGGTTAGAATTTTTTTTTTTTTTTTTTTTTTTGTGAATTATTTAAATAAAAGATAAAAAGGATAAACATTGCAGATTTATTTTTACAGCCATCTATGATCATATTTACCAGGGGTGCCAATAATTCTGACTACAGTTACACACACACACGTGTGTGTGTGTGTATATATATATATATATATATATATATATATATATATATATATATATATATATATATATATATATATATATATATATATATATATATATATATATATATATATTCACCTAAAGGATTATTAGAACACCATACTAATACTGTGTTTGACCTCCTTTCGCCTTCAGAACTGCCTTAATTCTACGTGGCATTGATTCAACAAGGTGCTGAAAGCATTCTTTAGAAATGTTGGCCCATATTGATAGGATAGCATCTTGCAGTTGATGGAGATTTGTGGGATGCACATCCAGGGCACGAAGCCCCCATTCCACCACATCCCAAAGATGCTCTATTGGGTTGAGATCTGGTGACTGTGGGGGCCATTTTAGTACAGTGAACTCATTGTCATGTTCAAGAAACTATTTTGAAATGATTCGAGCTTTGTGACATGGTGCATTATCCTGCTGGAAGTAGCCATCAGAGAATGGGCACATGGTGGTCATAAAGGGATGGACATGGTCAGAAACAATGCTCAGGTAGGCCATGGCATTTAAACGTTGCCCAATTGGCACTAAGGGTGCCAAGAAAACATCCCCCACACCATTACACCACCACCACCAACCTGCACAGGGGTAACAAGGCATGATGGATCCATGTTCTCATTCTGTTTACGCCAAATTCTTACTCTACCATCTGAATGTCTCAACAGAAATCGAGACTCATCAGACCAGGCAACATTTTTCCTTCCAGTCTTCAACTGTCCAATTTTGGTGAGCTCGTGCAAATTGTAGCCTCTTTTTCCTATTTGTAGTGGAGATGAGTGGTACCCGGTGGGGTCTTCTGCTGTTGTAGCCCATCCGCCTCAAGGTTGTGCATGTTGTGGCTTCACAAATGCTTTGCTGCATACCTCGGTTGTAACAAGTGGTTATTTCAGTCAAAGTTGCTCTTCTATCAGCTTGAATCAGTCGGCCCATTCTCCTCTGACCTCTAGCATCAACAAGGCATTTTCACCACAGGACTGCCGCATGATACTGGATGTTTTTCCTTTTCACACCATTCTTTGTAAACCCTAGAAATGGTTGTGCGTGAAAATCCCAGTAACAGCAGATTGTGAAATACTCAGACCGGCCCGTCTGGCACCAACAACCATGCCACGCTTAAAATTGCTTAAATCACCTTTCTTTCCCATTCTGACATTCAGTTTGGAGTTCAGGAGATTGTCTTGACCAGGACCACACCCCTAAATGCATTGAAGCAACTGCCATATGATTGGTTGATTAGATAATTGCATTAATGAGAAATTGAACAGGTGTTCCTAATAATCCTTTAAGTGAGTGTATATATATATACAGTATATACATGCTAATATTTCTTAAATATATACATGAATGAGTGTGTATTCAAATATACATATTAATTATGCACAGTACACACATATATCATGTAAACAGAAACTTTTATTTTGAATGTTAGTAATTGTGATTAATCGATTTGACAACACTAATATTAACTTGGCAAAAATGCTACTTTAGCTTAAATTTATTTCTGTTTTAATAACGTTATTACACTTTTTTCAGTTAATATTTTTTCAGTTATTTTATTTCAACTTTATTTCAATTATTTATTTCAATTGTTTCCATAATATTTTTAATAGTTTTAGTTAACAATAACAACACTGTTCTCGGGGTGAGTATTGTTGAAGGCAGAGCTAATATGAAGTGATTTTTGAGGGGAAAAAGTCAGCTCTGAAAAGACTGAACATCAATAAAACTCCAGTACATGAAGTAGCAATTACATCAAAATACTTTGTGATGGTAGACCAGTGCAATCCAACACAGGGACCAGACAGTTACTTCAAAGACAATTGATACGGTTTGAAACATTTTTTTATTTTTTATGTTTCCTCAAGATAAAAAAATGCCAATATTCCTCCTTTAAAATTTAAAGAATTAGATCATCGAAATATGAAATTTCTGTCATAATTTACTTATTTACTTGAATGTTGTTTCAAACCTGCATATTTTAAAGAAAGCTCTGTTTTGTCCATACAATGCAATTCAGTGAAGCCTGAAACAACAGGCATTCCTTATATCTTTTCCTCTTATCTTTTTTGTGTTCCACAGAAAAGTCATTCATATTTGAAACAGCATGAGGGTGAGTAAATTGACAAAATTTAATTTTGTTTTTCACTTTACCTTAAGACTGTGTTTGTTCAAATGCATGCTGGTACTAATCGTAGGCAGTTCGCTGTTGCAAAATGCCAAACTAATTTAATATTATGTAAATGAAATTCAAATGCATCTCGGATGTATAGAATCCATGAAACTTTTCAGTTGAAGTAGAACAGTATAGGCACAGACTACGAAGTTGTTCTTGTTTACCAGGTATTTTCTTTCAAACAATCATGTCTTCAAAAGCATCTAGTTGCTTTGAAAAACAACCCCCTGCTGTCTTACGAGTTATGGCAATACTAAAGATTTATTAAATATTTCATAGTCCTTAAGAGTGAACAAGTAAAACTGTCAATGAAAAACCCTGGAGCTCTCAGACCCACGCTATCGCAAGGACGTACTTAAATAATGAAGTTTTATGATGTGTGAAATAAGACTGTGCTCTGATACAGCAGGGATCATCTCACAGTTATGTTCTTTTGGTCTAGATATGGTATAAAGTCATGTGTATCTGAAAACTAACGATGTTAGCATTGAGTTAAGTGTATGACACATTACTGTAGTCTGTGACTACATTCTTACACGCACACACACACACATACATGTTGGTGCACCTATCATTATGATGACTCATAATGGTTTTTATACTGTACAAACTGTATATTCTATCCCCCTACACTGCCCCTACCCCTAAACCTACCCATCACAGAAAACATTTAGCATTTTTACAGTTTTAATAAAACATTGTTTAGTGTTTTTAAAGCCATTTTTATTATGAGGACACAGGAAATGTCATCATAAACCACATTTACATTGTAATACCAGTGTAATACCCATGCCATTATACAAATTTGTGTCCTCATAAATCACACACACACACACACTTTGTGTTTTCATGTTTTATGGGGACTTTCCATATTCGTAATGGTTTTTATACTGTACAAACTGTATATTCTCTTCCCTTACATTAACCCTACCCCTAAACCAACCCATCACACACACACACACACACACACACACACACACACACACACACACACACACAGGTTCACTATCTTTGTGGGGACTCTCCATAGGCGTAATGGTTTTTATACTGTACAAACAGTATATTCTCTCCCCTTACATTAACCCTACCCCTAAACCTACCCATCACAGAAAACTTTCTGCATTTTTACATTTTCAAAAAACATAATTTAATCTGATTTATAAGCCATTTTCCTTATGAGGACCAAACAAAAAATGTCTCTGCAAGGATAAGGATGTTGGATATTGCCGTCCTTGTGGGGACATTTTGTATTCATAATGTAGGGTTTGCCAGGCCACCCTGGGTTCGTTTTAATTGAACCAAACATGCCAATTGTGAACACATCCTTGATTCCAGTCACTGTTCTCCACTGTTAGTTTTGAGTTCTACGTATGACGCAAATGCTCCACTCTCCACTCAGATATAAAAGCTGCTGCTGCAGCTTGAACTCACATCACTTTTGACTCAACAAGAGTCCAATCAAGCTGAGGCATTTCAGTTTATGGACGTCTTGATTAATAGAATGTTCAAAAGAACAGCATTATTTGAAATAGAAATCTTTTGTAACATTACAACATTATATGTCTTTACTGTCACTGTTGATCAGTTTAATGCATTTTTCTGAATAAAAGTATTCATTTCTTCAAAAGAAATCTTACTGACCCCAAACTTTTGAACAGTATTGTAGCTCTTTAAGTATTTAGTTTGAGGTGTGGGAGCCAAGTTTAATGTGTGTTTTGGTTTCTTATGTTCCCTCCAACAAAGCACATACCATGAGTTTTGTCTTTGCTTTCTGACAACCTTATATTTGGGTATTTGCCCATGTAGAACTGGCCACTATGTTGTTAGGGTGTTGTCATTGCATTGCTACACAGTTTCTATGGTGTTCTGGGTATTTTTAGTGCGTTGCTTTGCAGTTTCTAGGATATTCTAGAGAGGTTACTAAGTGGTTGTTGTTAGATTTAGAGTTTTGAATGGTTTGTAGGGAGGTTTGAATGGTTGCTGAGAGAAAATAGTTCATACTTAAAAGGTTGGTTCACCCAAAAATGAAAATTATGTCATTAATTGCTCAGCCTCGTATCATTCCAAACCTGTGAGATCTTTGTTCATCTTTGGAGCACAAAGTAAGATATTTTTGATAAAATCCAAAAGGTTTCTGAACCATCCATAGGCAGCAACATCATTGCAACTTAAAGACATTATTAAAATAGTCCATGTGACTACAGTGGTTCAACCTTAAAGTTATGAAGCAGAGATGGAAACTTGAGTCTGTTACTTGGACTTGAGTTGCACTTAAGTCGCAAAAAAAAAATTACTTGTGACTTAACTCTGACTCATGAACACCTGACTCAAGACTTGACTTCAAATTTCACAAGTCGTGAAAAACAAGATATTTTGGTACGGCTTTCATAGATATGTATACATTATACATGACGGCATCTCTCATGACAGCATGAAACACAACATTTTCCTATTCATTTTTAAATGAATCCATTCCCTCTCAATACGTGCTGCAGCAAACACAAAGCTAGCGTTATTATACACCGCGTGACGCATCTGAAGGCATGCGTCATTACCCACTAGAAAAGTGCTGTTATATAAAAATAACAAACAGTAACAATATAGCCAAATCTTACCTTGTGTTTGTGATAATATTTGTGTCATTTAGTTTGAAAAGCAATCAGTCCAAAGGGAAGCTGTGGTGTTGCACAGCTGTTTTAGTCCTTTCACGTTCCCCCATACATATGGACTGGATGGACACTTTCATATGCATTTTATGACCCTGTCTGACTCATTTCCACAGATCGATTTGTTGAGTCGTGGTGCGTTATTATATCGCTTTATCACAAATGACACATAGACGGGAATGTTGTCCTTTGTGTTGTTAACTGTACACTGGTTTTGTTACTGCTGGCAATCACCGGAAGACTACATTACCCATCACTGCTTGAGAACTACAGAAAACTACAGCAACTCAAATAGCTCATGGTGACATCCCTGCATTACATATGGTATAATATTATATAGTTGTGAATAAAAAAAAGTAAGTAATACTGACAGATGACAGTGTCATTGATGACAGAATTATAGCTAAAAATGGAACACAGACTTGAGACTTGACTTGGACCTGAAAGACTTTTTTTGCACAAAAAATTTATTCTCGTCGCTTCATAACATTAAGGTTGAACCACTGTAGTCACATGGACTATTTTAAGGATTTCTTTGCTACCATTCTGGGCCTTGAAAGTTGCAATGACGTTGCAGCCTATGGATGGTTCAGGAACCTCTCGGATGTCATCAAAAATACCTTACCTTGTGTTCCAAAGATGAACGAAGGTCGTACAGGTTTGGAAAGACATGAGGGCAGTAAATGATGACAGAAATTTCAGTTTTGGGTGAACTTCCCTTACGAAAATGAGCCATGGTTTTACTACAAATAAAACCAAAAAAATATGGTTATTGTAGTTAAACCATGGTAACCACAAATTAACCATGGTTTTGCTACTCTAACCATAGTTTAACCATGGTATTTGTGGTAAAACTGTGGTTATTATAAATGGTAATCAATTAGCCAAAAACATGGTTACTACACTTTTACTACAATAAAACCATGGTTATTTTTCGTAAGGGTAACCCTTTAAGTGTCTGTGATTTTGTGTCTCTGTCTCAGATCCCTAATTCAAAGTCTATATATTATTGTCATACATAATAACATGTGGTTTCATTCATATACTGACCGAACTCGTTCGCTGCATCCGAAATTGAATACTTCCCTACTATATAATGTGCACCAACTGAGTAGTATGTCCGAATACATAACATTTGAAAAACAGTAGTCGAAACGGTTATGAATGATTGTGAAGTGACGCAACTGACGCCGTAGGTCACATGATTATGGCAACATGAATTTCACCCATACTGCAGACATTCATACTGTATAGAAATATACCTTTTTAACAATCACAAAGTACGTTTCAAACCAAATATACCTACTATACAGTATGGGATTTCATGAAGCAGCGATTTACTAGCATGCTAGCATAAACATATCCATATTTATAATTCCAAATCGTGTGTAAGCATCCTCATGTTATGTTTTAGACTGATCCTTCACACTGTATTTATGTTGCTCTTGGCCTCTCTCCACTTGACCTGGCCATGTCATTCAACCTGAAAGAAGATTATCTGTGTCTACAACTGGCGCCCACACACTCAACATGGCCAGGCGCTGTTGTAAGCCAGCCATATTTAGATTTAGAGCACATTCACATTTACCTAGTTCCATGTTTGACCTGTGGATTACAGAAGCGTTTCTCTGGCTCTTTGTTAATCCCTCATGCAGAAATCACATACACCTACACTCAGAAAACCCAGGGATACTGTACACCAGTGAATGCCAAATATAACAGGCTTACACTAGGGGAACAGGATTTACCAAGGTATGGTAGATTAGAGCAGTGAGTCCCTCGCTGGACGTGTTCATTTGAAGGAATGTAATGCCAGAACATTGTCCAACATGAGGAAATAATTCTGGAGCATGTGAAGCCTGTATGAATAATGCTTATAAATGTATGCAACAATTTACAGTAAGGTTCAATTTGCTTACATTAGCATTTGGTAGTCTAGGTTCATATTCATTTCTTCTTATGGTAATACATTCTTATAATTTATCATCACATAATTTGTATATTTATCAATCAATTAATCATTTACATGTTATCAATTATCTGTTTACATGTTTATGAATTATGTAAAATTGTGTGTGTGTATACATGGTGTGTGTGTATAAAATTGTGTGTGTGTATACATATATATGGGTCTATGCAGCCCCATACGCAACAAACTGATGCACTGTGTATTCTGACACCTTTCTATCAGAACCAGTATTAACTTGCAATTTGAACTCCAGTTGCTCGTCTGTTTGATCAGACCACACGGGCCAGCCTTCACTCCCCACGTGCATCAATGAGCCATGACCCTGTCGCTGTTGACCATGTGACCACTGTTCCTTCCTTGGAGCACTTTTGATAGATACTGACCACTGCAGACCGGGAACACCCCACAAGAGCTGCAGTTTTGGAGATGCTCTGACCCAGTCGTCTAGCCATCACAATTTGGCCCTTGTCAAACTCGCTCAAATCCTTGCATTTATTAATTTTTCAATGTTCACATGCTGCCTAATATATCCCATCCATTAACCAGTGCCACGATGAAGAGATAATCAGTGTTATTCACTTCACCTCATAATATTATTATAACACTTTAGTTTATGGTCCAATTCTCATTATAAATTAGTTGCTTATTAGCATGCATATTACTAGGATATGGGCTGTTTATTAGTACATGCAAAGCACATATCAATGCCTTATTTTGCATGGCCATATTCTACATCCCTTCATCCTATACCAAAAACCTAAAGTTAACAACTACCTTACTAATTTAGTAGATTGAGGCAAAAGTCATATATGTATGTATGGGTCTATGCAGCCCCATACGCAACAAACTGTGATGCACTGTGTATTCTGACACCTTTCTATCAGAACCAGTATTAACTTGCAATTTGAGCTCCAGTAGCTCATCTGTTTAATTGGACCACATGGGCCAGCCTTCACTCCGCACGTGCATCAATACAGTTAGTTAAGAGTGAGAACTGAACCCTAACCTGTCCTTCCTTTTATTCATGAAAACAAAGGATTAATTGCAAGGCATTGCAAATCCAATATAATGAATATGCACTATATTTATCTATATTTATCTATATCAAGGGCGTCAGTGGCTCAGTGCATGTTGGTTGGCTACAAACCAGAAGGTTGGTGGTTCCATCCCCGGTTCCACCTGACCAAGTGTTGAGATGTCCATTGACACCTAACCCCAGCTGCTCCCGACGAGCTGGATGGCGCCTTGCATAGCTGACACCGCCATCGGTGTATGAATGAGTGAATGAATGGGTGAATGTGAGGCAATATGTAACACACTTTGGTAGCTTTCCTGTAGCCCAAACAATAAGAGCGTGGCGCTAGCAACGCCAAGGTCGTGGGTTCGATTCCCAGGGAATGCAAGAACTGACAAAATGTAAAAATGTGTACCTTGAATGCAATGTAAGTCACTCTGGATAAAAGCGTCTGCCAAATGCATAAATGTAAATGTATTTACAGGCTTCAAATTATTGCCAAACGTTCAAACATTTGTAAATGATATTGCAATAATAATATATTTAGCTAAGTTGTTTTATGATTCCCGGTGAAGAAGCTGAGCTGTTTCAGACAGCACATCTTACTCAAATAGAGCATTTGAATTACGCTTTGAGCAGTTTCTGCATATTAAGTTGGGATTGGAAGTATTTTAACATCAAACAAAATGGCACATTTTATATTTAAGAATAATAGCAGGATTGGAAAACACATTATGAATTGGGTCATGGCACAGATTCAGTGGTCCAAAATGGAAGAACATTTAATGCCACAATTCCTTTCTGCTCGCACAATACCAAAAGAGGGAGGCAGAAAAAGAGAAGAGATAAATAAAGAAGGAAGGAAGAGACAGGGATAAAGAGGTGTGTGAGAGAGAATTGGGCCCGCATGCAGATCCACCGGCAGAGAACATTTGTGATCCGCCTCACTTCACTGTGGGAGAGTGTTTCCTAGCCCTGGATTACCGCAGCACCTTGAATAGACCAAAGACACTTTGAGAGAAAGTGCGTGTACATCAGTGGGAGATAAACACAGTACTGTGGAACGCTTATTTTCTCTGCATCAGTAGAAAATCCGGATTCGGCCCAGTCTCCTTTACTCTTCCAGTGGATGTCCATGCTGGTTGCAAACCTGTTTATCTCTGGGACTGAAGTCAAACATGGGACTAATTAGACTTGCACTGTAAACATGGCATTGTCTGCCGCAGCATTGCATTGTCTGAGTGCAGCGAATAGATGCGGTGACCACATATTGTTGATTTTGCTTTTTACAAAGGACAGTTTGCATCTGAAATGAGGGCTGTCATCTTTTACACACTGAAAAATGAAGGTTTATAAGGGTTTTCACAGCAACGTCATAGAAGAACCATTTTGGATTCCATTTAAGAACCTTTCAGTGAACAGTCCTTAAAAGAACAATTTTCTTAGTGTGAACACATTTTAATAATCTAAAAAGCTTGCACTTGCGCACCAATTGCCAACAAAACACAGACATTAACTCTTTACCCGCCAGCATTTAAAAAAATGTTGCCAGCCACCGCCAGGGTTTTTGATCATTTTTGCAAAAATCTAATGGCCCATGGAATATTTTGTTGTATGAATATTTGAATATCAAAAGAATGAATATGTAATATATAATACATGTAATATATCAAAAGAAAGAGCAGACCCTCTGCTTTAAAAAACAAAACAATAAAACACTTGAATATGAGAAAATCATGTTTTTGTGAAAGACTACATCCAGATCGGATTCAGAGCGGCGATCAAACACAGATGGAGTAGATAGAGTCCACCAATGAGTCCATCCCGAAAGCTTCACAGTCCTATAGCTCGTCCTGGGTCGACATTTCATTCAGTAACATTAGGCAGTTTTGAGTTATATGCTGTTAAATGTTGATCACATTATTTTACATATGCATTTGCTTACATACGATCGCTTGTTTAGTTTTTTTGTGTGTCTTTCGTTTCATACGCAAAAAATACTCTCTGGAATTTATACAAATCCCGAAGGAGTTTGTATTAGATTAGAATCTGTATTAGATTAGAGTTTTTTGTTTTTTATTTGGCACATAAATACTCTGTCATACGTCAAACTTTTTTTTTTTTTTTTTTTTTTTGCATGTTTAGCATGAGAATCTAACTCTTTAACTGTGTAATAAGTCAGAATGCATGAAATAACATTAGACATCCCCTTTAAGTATTACATTTCAATACACATATTAGAAAATGAATTGTGACCGAACATCTTTCCGAGGCTTCCATGCACCTCATGTATGATCTTTCTGACTATTGCATATGCACAATAGCATGTTGGCCTCATCAGACTAAAACCAGTGATACAGTTGCCAAACCAACTGTGTGAACCCAGTGGCAGTGAAAAATAATAATGCTTCCATGCATGAAAATGCCATCATTATGTTCTCTAAAGTAAAATCTTGTCATTTTGTAATGTTTTTGCTGCATTAGGGGTTGCGAACAGCATGCTGACTTGTAGTCTGATTGATGTTGCTTGTCTCTTGTTTTTATTTCCACATGTGGTAAGTAAAAGTCAGAATAAATTACATATTGTGGTATTTGGATAAGGTTACCATTTAATTTATTTTAGCAAGCCATTTCTTACTCTTCCATTTTTAACTAGAGCATAATACCAACATCACAAATGTTTGGTGTCTGTATTTTGTTATGCTTTTGAAATATTTTATGATTTGAGATTTTTCTTTTTTTTTTTCTTTTTTTTTTAAATCGTGATACCTTTTTTGATTAATAGAAAGGACAACATTTAAAAACAAATATTAATATAAATTATAATATATAAATTATACATTTCTTTTATAAAAATATACATATTTTTAACCTTATAAATGTCTTTATGATGACCACTGCACCATTTGATGTTATGCTTCTGTAAATATCAATGTTAAACATAGTTTAGGCTTTATAGATTTTTGTAGTGTTTGCACTTTACAAGTATAACAAATTGAAAAGAATAAAATGAGTCTGATAATTTGTACTTTCATTTTTTTAGGTTTAATGTGAAAACATTTCTTCTTAAGAAACCTTGTAGACTTTCCATTTATTAGCTACATTGAATTGGTTGTATTAGCCTTTATTTTACTGGTATTGATTTGAAAAGAAAGGCTTTGACTAGAACTTTTGTCTTAGTGAAACCGAAGTTTACCTGATGTCCTTGAATTAATATAAAGTGGTGGTTTGAGTGAACCAGTTTACTCTTGTTGTTGTGTAAACTCAGAAATGAGGAGTTTGCTCAGCGAGTTAGCGTATGACTTGATGTTTTGTTACAGATACAGTTTTACAGTGACACAGTAATCTTCTCTGTCATAAATATCCAAGGGAAAACAAACAAACAACAACAGTATTAACAGATAATTAATCACACTGTTGTTTGTCATTTTAAAAAACACAGTTTGATAAGAAATAATATAGCAGGTAAATTGACAGATGTGGCAAGGAGTTAATTTTGGACCCTGTCTGTAACCTATGACCAGGAGTAAAACATATAATCATATCACCAAAGATGGCAACACAAATTACACCACATGCAGCCGACTTCATCCATTCTTGTCAGTGCTCTGAGTGATTGTGTGCAGAAAAAGAGAGTCAAGGTTGTCTGAGAGAGTGGGCAAACAGAAGGAAACGTGACAGGCAGGCTCATTTTCAAGCAGCAAGGTTGGTTAAGGTAATAAGCTGTATTACTAACCGAGCAATCGCTCCCTGCCAGCCACTGACAGCCTTGTTACATGACAAAAGCATCATTTACTTTTTTTTTTTTTTTTTTTAAACAGCATTTCTCTCCCTTTCTCTTCAGTATTTCTCTTTTCTCTGAAATAGCAACATTAGGGCAGAATGTCTGTCTGTCCATCCATCCATCCATGAATGGTTATCAAATTATATACAAAATGTAAATTATATCTGTCCGTCTGTCAGTCTGTCCATTAATAACTTTAATCAATGTCATATAAATTCAAGTTAAATTAAATTGAAATGTATAACTATAAATACAATTGATAAACAAGCACAAATGCAGTAACAACTCTTTCATGTTTGCTATTTAATATATAGACTGTACAAATTGTGAATAAAAAAGGAATGCAATAATTTACAAATCTCATAAACTTATATTTTATTCACAATAGAATATAGATAACATATCAAATGTTGAAAGTGAGACATTTTGAAATGCCATGCCAAATATTGGCTCATTTTGGATTTCAGGAGAGCTACACATTCCAAAAAAATTGGGACAGATAAGAGGCCGAAAAAGTTAAATGTACATAAGGAACAGCTGGAGGACCAGTTTGCAACTTATTAGGTCAATTGGCAACATGATTGGGTATAAAAAGAGCCTCTCAGAGTGGCAGTGTCTCTCAGAAGTCAAGATGGGCAGAGGATCACCAATTCCCCCAATGCTGCGGCCAAAAATACTGGAGCAATATCAGAAAGGAGTTTCTCAGAGAAAAGAGTTTGAAGTTATCATCATCTACAGTGCATAATATCATCCAAAGATTCAGAGAATCTGGAACAATCTCTGTGTGTAAGGGTCAAGGCCGGAAAACCATACTGGATGCTCGTGATCTTCAGGCCCTTAGACAGCACTGCATCACATACAGGAATGCTACTGTAATGGAAATCACAACATGGGCTCAGGAATACTTCCAGAAAACATTGTCGTGAACACAATCCACCGTGCCATTCGCCGTTGCCGGCTAAAACTCTATAGATCAAAAAAGAAGCCATATCTAAACATGATCCAGAAGCGCAGGCGTTTTCTCTGGGCCAAGGCTCATTTAAAATGGACTGTGGCAAAGTGGAAAACTGTTCTGTGGTCAGACCAATCAAAATGTGAAGTTCTTTTTGGAAAACTGGGACGCCATGTCATCCGGACTAAAGAGGACAAGGACAACCCAAGATGTTATCAGCGCTCAGTTCAGAAGCCTGCATCTCTGATGGGATGGGGTTCATGAGTGCGTGTGGCATGGGCAGCTTACACATCTGGAAAGGCACCATCAATGCTGAAAGGTATATCCAAGTTCTAGAACAACATATGCTCCCATCCAGACGTCGTCTCTTTCAGGATAGACCTTGCATTTTCCAACATGACAATGCCAGACCACATACTGCATCAATTACAACATCATGGCTGCGTAGAAGAAGGATCCGGGGACTGAAATGGCCAGCCTGCAGTCCAGATCTTTCACCCATAGAAAACATTTGGCGCATCATAAAGAGGAAGATGCCACAAAGAAGACCTGAGACAGTTGAGCAACTAGAAGCCTGTATTAGACAAGAATGGGACAACATTCCTATTCCTAAACTTGAGCAACTTGTCTCCTCAGTCCCCAGACGTTTGCAGACTGTTATAAAAAGAAGAGGGGATGCCACACAGTGGGAAACATGGCCTTGTCCCAACGTTTTTAAAATATAAATATATAACAATTTAGTGTTTGTGTGTGTGTGTGTGTGTGTGTACACTATATATATATATATATATATATATATATATATATATATATATATATATATATATATATATATATATATATATATATATATATATAATACTATATAATATATATACATAACTCATTAAATACATAATATTACATTTATATTTGCTAAAATGTATATAATTTAATAACCACTCCAACTCATTCATAAGTGTTTTTGATTTGCCAAAAAGACCTTGTTCAGGAATCAGAGTACATTAGTTGCGCGGTAAGTTTTTAATTCACTGAAAAGAACCGGTTCATAATAGATATATTTAAGAGTGAGAATTGAACTATTTACTATCAACTAGCTGATAGCATAGTAAGTAAGAATAATAGATATCAATAGGACCTATACAAGTGGGCACTCATGTAAATCTCCCTAACAGCTCTACAGCTCTTCTGACCGTGCGTGTTTGCGTCCACTCTTCACTCACTGACTGTGACTGTGAATCTAGTCCTTTGAGACGTCGCTGTCTGCACCTCTACAGACACTTCATGTCACAGCAAGGGGGCTGCGTCAGCTGGCATTAGCTCCGCTGTCGCTGTGAAGATACCAAGAGCACGCAGGTGTATCTGGAGGTGACTCGGCTTCCCACAAACGCCATCTGATAGACTTAAACAGCAGGGGCAGTGGAGGCTGATGGGTTAAAGCAGTGTGAGGTCAGGTGAGATCAAAATGCATTTTGGCTCAATTACAGATCCTATCACAGCCGTCTCTGAATACTATGTATCCAAATATTCCCAAAGAGGAATTGCATGCAATTTTAAACCAAGCTGATATAATATCCCTGAAGTGCTGGTCACCAGATATCCTAGTGTCTTTATTAGGCATCTTAACTAGCTTAACCAGTGGGCTTCCCTTCATCAGAAAGACTGTGTTTATATGAATTACATGCTGGTGAAGAACATGGATAAGCACCAAACTAGTATAAATATTGGACCAGCATAGAAATTCATGCTGAACTAGACTTTTTAGCTGGTATCATGCTTTATTATCTTAAAATTGCTGGATCGTTTAACAAATAAGCATCTTGTGTAGGTACATAGCAATCTTCCAGTCTATCTATATAATTAATGAAACACATCACTGGATTTGAAGTTAACAAGACAACTGAAAACCATAACCAAAAATAAAGTTTCCGTAATTAAATGCAGGTAATAGGGAAATGCAAGTATTTATGGTGTTCAGGGTGTTGTGTTCTTAATTCATAAATGAAACCAGACGAAGTAAAATTCTTCGTCTCTCGATATTCTGAACAAATTGATACTGTAGCATAATTTATTTCTGCTAAATTCACATTGCAGAGCTTGTAGCTTATTCACATTGTGTGCACATGATAGATACTGGCACAAATGCGTCAATGAAGAAGCACTAATTTAACATCACTGTTTTGATTTTTTATTTTATTTTAGTGCATCACTATTTACAATGTTAGTGGTATAAAATCTTTAAAAAAAAAAATACTCTAGTTCTGTTAGAGCCAAGGCCATAACCATGTCTTGAACGTTTCGGGGGAATTTTTTTTTATAAAGCCTTAAGAAAACCCTAGGTGTAATTCTAGTTGGTAAAATACTGATTTTGAACTAGTTGCAAATAGTATTTGCATTATTTGCATTCAAATATGCACATATGTTTATTTGTATGCCTAATATGTCAAAAATGTAAAACGTTTATTTTCTCTTCACACTCAGTTAGGAATTCCATGAATCACATGTATGCATATTTCAATTCAAAATGGCCATTTTTGAGAAAAAAGTAGAGTTGGATGTTTCTGACAGTCGTTTAACATTTCTGTTGCGTTTAACATTTCTAATGTTTACGTGTTAGGTCAGTAGGCGGAGAGTAGGCAGTGTTGTGTGGCTGTTTGAACACATTCGACCACATGAGCTTCTACACTACAAAAGCAATCCGGTCGAATGCTTTTTGACTACCTCTGGAAGTGGTCGAAAGTGGACAAGCTCAAAATATTTTAGACCCCGTTTGCACCTGTATTTAGCGTCGTCCACTTGTGAGCCGATCTACCAAAACGCATCTTAATACCAGGTGTAAAGGGGCTTTGGAAATAAACTGTCAGCATTACTGACAGACTGGGAAGAGAGGTGCTGCAACAATGTTAAATATGTGTAAATAGTGTGTTTTTTGAACATTCAAGCATGAAAACCTATTCTAGTACAGTGGTTCTCAAACCTGTCCTGGGGACCCCCAACCAGTGCACATTTTGCATGTCTCCCTCATCTAACATAACTCATTAGTAGAGACTGCAAGACTTGAATTGGGTGTGTCTGATGAGGGAGACATACAAAATGTGCACTGGTGGGGGGGTCCCCAGGACAAGTTTGAGAACCACTGTTCTAGTAGACCCTCCCTCTTTGTAAAAACATACAAAATGGCGCCGCTGTGTTTGGTCGCCGTTCAGGTCGCTCAGCGAAGACTGTGCTTTTATT
Source organism: Paracanthobrama guichenoti (assembly GCA_018749465.1). Classification (NCBI taxonomy): domain Eukaryota; kingdom Metazoa; phylum Chordata; class Actinopteri; order Cypriniformes; family Gobionidae; genus Paracanthobrama; species Paracanthobrama guichenoti. The sequence goes on from CM031954.1 coordinate 29,670,722, forward strand.
TACTATTTTACTTTCTTTTACTCTCAGTTTTTACAAACTTATCATCTGCATTGATCTACTACGACAGCAAAACTCTTTTGGACATTGGTTACCTCTACACTGGACTGTTTCAGGACACTTTCGCCGATCCTCTGTGGCCATCTGAGATTCTTCGGAACGCCGAGTTGAACAATGGACAGAGCCAGTGGCGTAGAACAAAGAAACACCGTGGGAAACGCGCTGGTATCCGTAACAGACTGAGGAAAAGGGCATTCAGACCTCCTCTCCCGGCCAGGATAAGTTTTCAACGGGACATGAGAGACTGTAATATCTATTGTTTGTCTGAAACATGGCTCACGCCCGCGTCCCGGACACAGCTGTGACGCCGTCGGAGAACTTCTCTGTTTTTCGGATGGACAGAACAGCCGAGGCCGGTAAATCCAAAGGCGGTGGAGTGTGTTTCATGATCAACAAGAAATGGTGCGATCCCAGGAACATCACCATTCTCTCGCGGTCCTGCTCACCTCATCTGGAACATTTAACAATCATCTGCCGCCCATTCTATCTGCCTAGGGAGTTTTCTGCGGTTGTCGCGATCGCCGCGTTTACATCCCACCGCAGGCAGACACAGCGCTGGCTTTATCTGGCCTTCATGATGTTGCCAGCGGCGCCATAAACCAACATCCCGACGCGGCATTCATTGTCGCGGGCGATTTTAACAAAGCAAACCTAAAGAAAGTCCTGCCAAACTTTCACCAGCACGTCTCCTGCCCCACACGAGGAGCAAACACACTGGATCACTGCTACTCTCCGTTTAAGAACGCCTATAAAGCGCGGTCACTTCCAGCGTTTGGCAAATCGGATCATGCCGCCATTTTCCTCACTCCCGAATACAAACAAAAGCTCCTCCAGGAACCCCCGGTGAGGCGGGAAGTTAAGCGTTGGTCACCCCACTCAGAGACCGCGCTACAGGCAGCTCTGGGCGATGTGGATTGGGACATGTTCCGAGCGAGTTCAGCTGACGTAAGCGAGTTCACAGACGTGGCGCTTTGCTTCATCAACACGCTTACAGAGCAAGCCACGCAAACAATAACAATAACGTCCTTCTCAAATCAGAAACCGTGGGTGGACAATTCAATCCGCGCGGCAGTGAACGCACGCACTGCTGCTTACAACGCCGGTCTCCATTCAGGGAATATGAATGAATACAGATCGTCCTGCTATGCTCTCAGACGAGCAGTTAAAGCCGCAAAACTCCGTTATAAAGACCGAGTGGAGTCTCATTTCCAACTCAACGACTCGCGGCGCATGTGGCAAGGTCTGAGGTCCATCTGCTCCTTTGATCTAAATCCTCTGCAGAGGCAAGCGCTGATCCGTTGCTCGTGAACGAGTTAAACTCTTTCTATGCTCGCTTTGACTGTAACCGCGACAGCGACTCACGCCAAGTGGCGCGTTAGAGGAAATTACTCAGAGCAGCAACAATCACGTGATCTCTGTCTCGGAGGATGAAGTTCGGAGAGCACTGCCGCGTGTGGACGTCAGGAAAGCTGCTGGGCCGGATGGTATTTCAGGTCGTGTTCTGCGGTCCTGTGCTGATCAGCTCACCGGGTTGTTTACATCTATCTTTAATGAGTCCTCGCTACATCTGTGGTCCCCACCTCCTTCAAAAAATCCACCATCATCCCTGTCCCTAAGAACAGTAAACCCTCTGCCTAAATGACTATCGTCCAGTGGCTCCCACGTCTATAGTCATGAAGGTCTTTGAGAGACTCATTAAAAACACCATTTGCGCCTTCATTCCTGACACTTTGGACCCTCTTCAGTTTGCCTATCGTCCCAATAGATCGACTGAAGATGCCATCTCTCATGTCCTCCACTCCTCCTCACTCACATCGACAGCAAAAGTGGAACTACGTAAGACTGCTATTTATTGACTATAGCTCAGCCTTTAACACCATAGTTCCCACCAAGCTAACCTCCAAACTCCTGGATCTCGGCCTGAATCCTTCTCTCTGCCACTGGATTGAGGACTTCCTCACTGGCAGGCCTCAGGTGGTGAGAATAGGCCAGTCCACCTCCACCTCCATCACCCTGAGTGTGGGAGCTCCACAGGGCTGTGTCCTGAGCCCCTGCTCTACTCTCTCTACACGCATGACTGTTTGTCCACACACAGCTCCACCTCTATCATCAAATTTGCTGATGATACTGTTGTCCTGGGCCTCATTTCCAACAACAATGAGACGGCATACTTGGATGAGGTGGAGCATCTAACATCATGGTGCCAGGACAACTGTCTCTCTGAATGTTGGCAAGACCAAAGAAATTATTGTGGACTTCAGGAAGAGACAGCAACGGACATACTCCCCCTCATGATCAGCGGGTCACCAGTAGAGAGAGTGAGCAGCTTCAAGTACCTGGGAGTAAACATCTCCGAGGACCTGACCTGGACTGCTCACATTCAGACACAGGTGAAAAAAGCCAGGCAAAGACTGTACCACCTGCGCCAGCTGAGGAAATTCAGGGTTTCACTAGCTATCCTGAAAACTTTCTATTTAGGGGCGATAGAAAGTGTATTAACTCAGTGCATCACAGCGTGGTATGGGAACAGCACCAGTCATGACCGCAAAAGCCCTGCAAAGAGTAGTGCGCTTATCCGAGCGTATCTCAGGTCAGCTCTCCCGTCTCTGCAGGACGTCTACACCAAACGCTGCAAAGGTAGAGCTACCAAGATCATCAAGGACTCTAATCACCCTGCAAACCCTCATTTCACGCTGCTACCATCTGGTAAGCGCTTCCGAAGCCTGATGGCCAAAACAGACTCCTGAACTCAGTCACTTAACATCACGTGACTTCACGTCAGGATAAACATCGATACACTGACATTGCACTGCACTTTCTGTTCTCGTTGTTACTGTGTAACAACCTGTCATAAACCTGTTTGCACATTATACTCTTTATACATTTGTTAACCACATATTTATAAGTCTACAGTTTACTCACTGCAAAGTCTACTTCAATTATTTTATTCCACTTTATCCTTATTTGTTACCTTTTTTTCTCTTGACTTGATTATTTATAATTCTACAGATATAGACATATATATATATATATATATATATAGAGAGAGAAAGTACTTTTTTTATATCCTATTTCTATTATAATTTCTTCCTTGTGTTTTTAACTGTGAATTTGCACTGTCCATGGAGCGGACCTGTTTACATTTCACTGCTGGTTGTATATTCTGTATATAACTGTGTATGTGACAAATAAAACTCTTGAATCTTGAAAAAGGCATAATAGATCTTTTTTTTTTTAATAATGTAGAATTTAAGAATAAACTAATATAATGAATTGCATGTTGTTTGTGGTGAATGCAACTGCTTTGTACTATGGGCAATGCAAGAGTTAACCCTAATGTTGCCATCCTGTTTTTGGAAAGACTCATAATAGGCGTTATTAATAGGCATAATTGGCATAATCTTAAATGATTCAGTTGTGTTTTTATTGTCTTGGCAAATGTTATTTCATCAAATCATTATGGGAGCGTGCATTTAGTGTGTGGTGACAAATGATTCTTTAGTTGGCAGGAAAAAATAGTTTGTTATTGATGCAACGAGGTGCTTATGCTGTCAATAACATATTAATACAAAATAATACTCTGACTTTTGGATATGCTATACTCCATCTAAATGGCATTTTAAAAGTATTTTATAAGACATGGAGTACTTGTCTTTTCCTTTCCATTTAAATGTACATTTATATACATATTCATCTGATATGTTGTTGTTCTTTAAAAAAAAAAGTCCTTGGGCATGTTGTGCTACCCAAATCCAGATCCACCACTGGGAATAATGCACGAGTATACCACTACTAAGATAAACTCCACATACTGTAGATTTGCTATTTCTGGGCAGTTCAGAGCCGGGTCAGAAATAGGACGTTTACCTTTTAAAAGCAAGTATTTCTAGTCTCTGCAGATGAAGGTTGATGTTCAGTCTTTTTTCTCTGTGAAAAGCTTTTATAGTCAGAAATATCTTTTAAATATAAGTCTTTTAATATGTAGTCTACAGATTGCACAACAATTAGAAAGAGTCAAAGCAATAACAGAGTAATTTTGTGCACTTCTTTAATGAGCAGAGTTTAGACAACGCCAGGGCATCAAACCTATCTGTTTTAATTATTCCCGAACAGAGGAATTTGTCATTGATGTCCATTGAACCAGCACAGAGTAATTGGATGGAGGCTGACAAGGGATTTTGCAAGTACTCCCTGAGCTGGTTTTATGCTTGGTTTAAATTTTAAAGAGTAATCCACACAGGGGAAGCGGGTGGATAAATGGAACACTAGTCTGGCAGACTGCAGAGATTTTAGCCTTTGAATGTCCAGCAACTGATGATTTAGAGATATCTAGTTTTTTGAAACAAAGTTAGTGAGGTTTTGCTTATTCCTCAGTAGTCTGTGCTTTGGCAGATACTTTGAAAATACCTTTCTTATATAAATGATTCCATTTGATAACTTTAGGCAATAAAGAGCGTCAAAAGTTTCCATTATGATGCAAGTATTTCTTTAAAGCGTTAAAGTTATTTAGGAGGTTCAGTTTTGGCTGGTTTTTGTAATGCGATTGTATTGTGAACCTGACAGATAGAGGTCAGTCAGTATATGAGCCCTGTTACGGATGCAATGAAACTTTGCTTGAAGCATCTGCTCCTGTGTTCCAGTATCATCGGAGGAAGATGCAACATAAGAATTAGTGTGTTTTTTAAAAGAGAATTTTGCAGAGTGTACTTGATCTTCAGGCCAAAACAAAACAAAACATAACTAACGCAGGCGTGCCCAGAGCAACCGGCTGGTTTAAAGCATTAAAGGAAGTGCAACAAGCGAGCAAAACCATGGATCCGCAGGCTGCCTGGAGCAGATGAGGTTAAATGTGTTTGTACGCTGCTGTAGCTGGAGGTTGTCGTTTTTGCAGACTGAAAAAAAATGACTTTGTGGTTAAGCAAATGTTAAGCAAATGTTGCTGACTTTGTGGTTAAGCAAATGTTATTACATTTGAATAAGCACAAACGTCAAGTAAATATATTAATTATAAATAATACTTACAAGGAATATTTTGCATACAGTGATTCAATTATTGGTCCCTTCAAAGAATTGATGGTTTACAGATAAAAAAAAAAATGAAAAAAAATGAATAAGGTAAAATCTATCTGACCTGGTGTGATATGGAATAGTGAGGTTTGCGATTATCTACATTTTATGGAATCTTGTTTCCGCCACAGAATAAAACATTTTAAAGATAATTGCAACTTTTTGTCTCACAATTGTTATAATACATATAAACTCAGAATTGAGAGATATAAAGTCAGAATTGAGTGATATAAAGTCAGAATTGAGAGATATAACGTCAGAATTGAGTGATATAAACTCAAAATTGTGAGATATAAAGTCAGAATTGAGAGATATAAAATCAGAATTTAGTGATATAAAGTCAGAATTGTGAGATATAAAGTCAGAATTGAGAGATATAAAGTCAGAATTGAGTGATATAAACTCAAAATTGTGAGATATAAAGTCAGAATTGAGAGATATAAAGTCAGATTTGAGAGATATAAAGTCAGAATTGAGTGATATAAAGTCAGAACTGAGTGATATAAAGTCAGAACTGAGTGATGTAAAGTCAGAATTGAGAGAGATATAAAGTCAGAATTGTGAGATATAAAGTCAGAATTGTGAGATATAAAGTCAGAATTGAGTGATATAAAGTCAGAATTGAGTGATATAAAGTCAGAATTGTGAGATATAAAGTCAGAATTGTGAGATATAAAGTCAGAATTGTGAGATATAAAGTCAGAACTGAGAGATATAAAGTCAGAATTGAGTGATATAAAGTCAGAATTGAGAGATATAAAGTCAGAATTGAGTGATATAAAGTCAGAATTGAGAGATATAAAGTCAGAATTGAGAGATATAAAGTCAGAATTGTGAGATATAAAGTCAGAATTGAGAGATATAAAGTCAGAATTGAGTGATATAAAGTCAGAATTGAGTGATATAAAGTCAGAATTGAGAGATATAAAGTCAGAATTGAGAGATATAAAGTCAGAATTGAGTGATATAAAGTCAGAATTGAGTGATATAAAGTCAGAATTGTGAGATATAAAGTCAGAATTGAGAGATATAAAGTCAGAATTGAGTGATATAAAGTCAGAATTGAGTGATATAAAGTCAGAATTGAGAGATATAAAGTCAGAATTGAGTGATATAAAGTCAGAATTGAGTGATATAAAGTCAGAATTGAGAGATATAAAGTCAGAATTGAGATATAAAGTCAGAATTGAGTGATATAAAGTCAGAATTGAGAGATATAAAGTCAGAATTGAGAGATATAAAGTCAGAATTGAGTGATATAAAGTCAGAATTGAGTGATATAAAGTCAGAATTGAGAGATATAAAGTCAGAATTGAGAGATATAAAGTCAGAATTGAGTGATATAAAGTCAGAATTGAGAGATATAAAGTCAGAATTGAGATATAAAAGTCAGAATTGAGAGATATAAAGTCAGAATTGTGAGATATAAAGTCAGAATTGAGTGATATAAAGTCAGAATTGAGTGATATAAAGTCAGAATTGAGAGATATAAAGTCAGAATTGAGTTATATAAAGTCAGAATTGAGTGATATAAAGTCAGAATTGAGTGATATAAAGTCAGAATTGAGTGATATAAAGTCAGAATTGTGAGATATAAAGTCAGAATTGTGAGATATAAAGTCGGAATTGAGAGATATAAAGTCAGAATTGAGAGATATAAAGTCAGAATTGAGAGATATAAAGTCAGAATTGATATAAAGTCAGAATTGAGAGATATAAAGTCAGAATTGAGAGATATAAAGTCAGAATTGAGAGATATAAAGTCAGAATTGAGAGATATAAAGTCAGAATTGAGAGAGTGATATAAAGTCAGAATTGAGAGATATAAAGTCAGAATTGAGAGATATAAAGTCAGAATTGAGAGATATAAAGTCAGAATTGAGAGATATAAAGTCAGAATTGTGAGATATAAAGTCAGAATTGAGAGATATAAAGTCAGAATTGAGATATAAAGTCAGAATTGAGAGATATAAAGTCAGAATTGAGAGATATAAAGTCAGAATTGAGAGATATAAAGTCAGAATTGAGAGATATAAAGTCAGAATTGAGAGATATAAAGTCAGAATTGTGAGATATAAAGTCAGAATTGAGAGATATAAAGTCAGAATTGAGAGATATAAAGTCAGAATTGAGAGATATAAAGTCAGAATTGTGAGATATAAAGTCAGAATTGAGTGATATAAAGTCAGAATTGTGAGATATAAAGTCAGAATTGAGAGATATAAAGTCAGAATTGTGAGAGAGAATTGAGTCAGATATAAAGTCAGAATTGAGAGATATAAAGTCAGAATTGAGAGATATAAAGTCAGAATTGAGAGATATAAAGTCAGAATTGAGAGATATAAAGTCAGAATTGAGAGATATAAAGTCAGAATTGAGAGATATAAAGTCAGAATTGAGAGATATAAAGTCAGAATTGTGAGATATAAAGTCAGAATTGAGAGATATAAAGTCAGAATTGAGAGATATAAAGTCAGAATTGAGAGATATAAAGTCAGATATAAAGTCAGAATTGAGAGATATAAAGTCAGAATTGAGAGATATAAAGTCAGATAGAGATAAAAGTCAGAATTGAGAGATATAAAGTCAGAGAATTGATATAAAGTCGAATTGAGTGATATAAAGTCAGAATTGAGAGATATAAAGTCAGAATTGAGAGATGTAAAGTCAGAATTGAGAGATATAAAGTCAGAAAGAGATATAAAGTCAGAATTGAGAGATATAAAGTCAGAATTGAGAGATATAAAGTCAGAATTGAGAGATATAAAGTCAGAATTGAGAGATATAAAGTCAGAATTGAGAGATGTAAAGTCAGAGAGATATAAAGTCAGAATTGAGAGATAAAAGTCAGAATTGAGAGATATAAAGTCAGAATTGAGAGATATAAAGTCAGAATTGAGAGATATAAAGTCAGAATTGAGTGATATAAAGTCAGAATTGATATAAAGTCAGAATTGAGATATAAAGATATGTCAGAATTGTGAAAAAGTCAGAATTGAGAGATATAAAGTCAGAATTGTGAGATATAAAGTCGGAATTGAGAGATATAAAGTCAGAATTGTGAGATATAAAGTCAGAACTGAGTGATATAAAGTCAGAATTGTGAGATATAAAGTCAGAATTGAGAGAGATATAAAGTCAGAATTGTGAGATATAAAGTCGAATTGAGAGATATAAAGTCAGAATTGAGATATAAAGTCATATAAAGTCAGAATTGAGAGATATAAAGTCAGAATTGAGTGATATAAAGTCAGAATTGAGAGATATAAAGTCAGAATTGAGAGATATAAAGTCAGAATTGAGTGATATAAAGTCAGAATTGAGAGATATAAAGTCAGAATTGAGAGATATAAAGTCAGAATTGAGAGATATAAAGTCAGAATTGAGAGATATAAAGTCAGAATTGAAGATATAAAGTCAGAATTGAGAGATATATAAAGTCAGAATTGAGAGATATAAAGTCAGAATTGAGAGATATAAAGTCAGAATTGAGAGATATAAAGTCAGAATTGAGAGATATAAAGTCAGAATTGAGAGATATAAAGTCAGAATTGAGAGATATAAAGTCAGAATTGAGATAAAAGTCAGAATTGAGTGATATAAAGTCAGAATTGTCAGAATTGTGATATAAAGTCAGAATTGAGTGATATAAAGTCAGAATTGTGAGATATAAAGTCAGAATTGTGAGATATAAAGTCAGAATTGAGAGATATAAAGTCAGAATTGAGTGATATAAAGTCAGAATTGAGAGATATAAAGTCAGAATTGTGAGATATAAAGTCAGAATTGAGAGATATAAAGTCAGAATTGAGTGATGTAAAGTCAGAATTGAGAGATATAAAGTCAGAATTGTGAGATATAAAGTCAGAATTGAGTGATATAAAGTCAGAATTGAGAGATATAAAGTCAGAATTGAGTGATATAAAGTCAGAATTGAGAGATATGTCAGAATTGTGATATAAAGTCAGAATTGAGAGATTGAGTGATATAAAGTCAGAATTGAGAGATATAAAGTCAGAATTGAGAGATATAAAGTCAGAATTGATGTATAGTCAGAATTGAGAGATAAAAGTCAGAATTGAGAGATATAAAGTCAGAATTGAGAGATATAAAGTCAGAATTGAGTGATATAAAGTCAGAATTGAGAGATATAAAGTCAGAATTGAGAGATATAAAGTCAGAATTGAGTGATATAAAGTCAGAATTGAGAGATATAAAGTCAGAATTGAGAGATATAAAGTCAGAATTGAGTGATATAAAGTCAGAATTGAGTGATATAAAGTCAGAACTGAGAGATATAAAGTCAGAATTGAGTGATATAAAGTCAGAATTGAGAGATATAAAGTCAGAATTGAGAGATATAAAGTCAGAATTGAGTGATATAAAGTCAGAATTGAGATATAAAGTCAGAATTGAGAGATATAAAGTCGGAATTGAGAGATATAAAGTCAGAATTGTGAGATATAAAGTCAGAATTGAGAGATATAAAGTCAGAATTGTGAGATAAAGTCGGAATTGTGAGATATTAAAGTCAATAATTATTATTATTTCAGTGCATTTATGTTGATGATATTGACTATTTCTGGGATGTTAGGTTTCATATTTTTCTCCTTTCTCTATGCAAGCTATATATGTATGCCTTGCAGACATAAAACTATCCATTCTTAGACAAGAGAAGGTTCTTTCATCTGTCTCTGGCTCATGTCGTGTTGATGCCATGTCAGACTTCGGGTGGATGTGTTCGGTTACATCGACAGGGCTGCATCTCCAACCCTTTGATATCTGTGTCAGATTTCATCAGACTCCTGAACTCAGTCACTTAACATCACGTGACTTCACGTCAGGATAAACATCGATACACTGACATTGCACTGCACTTTCTGTTCTCGTTGTTACTGTGTAACAACCTGTCATAAACCTGTTTGCACATTATACTCTTTATACATTTGTTAACCACATATTTATAAGTCTACAGTTTACTCACTGCAAAGTCTACTTCAATTATTTTATTCCACTTTATCCTTATTTGTTACCTTTTTTCTCTTTGACTTGATTATTTATAATTCTACAGATATAGACATATATATATATATATATATATATATATATATATATATATATATATATATATATATATATATATATATATATATATATATATATATATATATATATATATATATATATATATATATATATATATATATATATATATATATATATATATATATATATATATATATATTATATATATATATATATATATTTCTATTATAGTACTTTTTTATATCCTCTTTATAATTTCTTCCTTGTGTTTTTAACTGTGAATTTGCACTGTCCATGGAGCGGACCTGTTTACATTTCACTGCCGGTTGTATATTCTGTATATAACTGTGTATGTGACAAATAAAACTCTTGAATCTTGAATCTTGAATCATCTGCAGACATAAATACTGCTTCTCTCCCAGTGAATATTGATCCTGTGCATCATGTAAAGGCACGAGACTCCATTAGTCTCCTCATAATAATCACATGAATGCATACACACAGAGTATTTATGATGAGCTCAGTGAGACTAAGGTCTTGTTGCACTGGGATGTCTGTAGGGGAACCTTGTGCATGAACTTGTACTCTTACCTGCTGTTCATATTAGTATGCTGAATATTATACAGCTAAAAATATTGCCTGGAGAGGAATAACAGCTGCATGTGAGACACAATTAAAGACACCAGTTTAATTAAAATTCTAATTTGATATTGCTGAAACACCTTAGACGGGCGTTCATCACTTCACTCTACCCTAGCATAACTTGCAAATGCAAGTTGTAACTTTTGCTTGGATGGTTTCCATTTATAAAATCTCATCATGTTCTTGGGGTGAGTTAAAGTGTGGTTGGAGAAATGTGTGTTTTCTCTAGCGTTTTTTTTGTATGTTGGTGCTTGATGGATTTTTTTTGTAAAAATAAAATACAATCCCGTTTTTATTTGTATGTATTTTCTACACATCAGACAGGTGTCCGTCCGGATTTGTGTATAAATGCAAGATGTCACATTAAGCTATTCAATTTGTTTTGTTTTGTGAAAACAATTTGTTTTGTTTTGGAGGATTCAAACAATTTGTCATTGCTTGCACAAGAGCGCATATGAGGAAAACACTCAGTGTGTGAAATAGTATTACAATAAGGGAAAAGTGCCCATAGTTACCAAATTACCATTAATAGTGTTCAAATATAGGCATCATTGTGACACTTACCGCTACATGTTTTTTCAGGTTGGAGCTGGAGTTCTTGTATGCTGAGATGTCAGTTCATTTTGGTGCACACAGCATGCATCACATTATGAAACTATTCTTTTTGACATCTTGGAGTGAAAACATAGACTGAACTTGAGGCCACGGGTGATCTGCCTCCCGTAGCTCACACACATCTTCCTCTGCTTCGGCCATCATCTTCCGACTAAACGCACGCTAATTATAAGCGGGTGATGCGTAGCCACTTCTTGCGAAGCAGCCTCTCCAACGTTTCGCGAGACTTGCGAACAAGTCATATTAATTTTTTTTATTAATTTTTTTAAAATGAATTATTACCATTTGACAGTAGCGGAGGACCACCACCGAATGTAACAAAGTAAAAGTACAGTTTTTTTGCAAAAACTGTAAAAAGTTCCCATCTTTAAATATACTCTAAAAGTACAAGTTACCCAAAAAATTTACTCAAGTAAATGTAATGAAGTAAATGTCATTCGTTACTACCCACCTCTGCTTCTTGTACTCAAACCAACACCCTGTGAACTCAAATGTCTCAATGTAGATTTTGGTGAGCTTAATAGGTATGTTTACCCTATGTGTACATCATGGAATGTCTGCTGTTTACCTTTATTGTCTTTGTTGTGATGGTCCAAAACAGCAAGCTTAAGAGTAAGCTTTGCTGTGCAAGTTGTTAAATTATTAATGAGAATTTGACTGACAGCGCTGGTGAGAAGTTGTTTTATTTTATTCAGTGTTCAGTGTAATTTTTTGTGCACATTTGGCATTTAACATGTAATTTAAATAAATAAAACATCATAAATGTTAAAAATAGCATTGGCAGATGTATTTTGTTTATTCTAATGTTTTTGAAAGAAGTCTCTTCTGCTCACCAATGCTGCATTCATATGATCAAAAGTACAGTAAAAGCAGTATTGTGCTATATTATTACTAGGGTGTCACGATTAAATATATATATTTTTCTATTAAATTTTTTTTAAATAACTGTCCAGTCTTCAGTGACACATGATTGTTCATAAATCATTCTAATATGCTGATTGGGGGCTCAGGAAACATATTGAAAAAAGTTGCTCTGCTTATGTGGAACGTGGAATTCCACTTAATGGAAACTGTAGTGCTTTTTTTTTCTAAAAATATTTAAAAATTATATATTTGAAATAAACATTATGTAACATTATAAATGTCCTTACTGTCACTTTTGATCAATTGAATGCATCATGGCTGAATAAAAGTGTTAATTTCTTCTTTTTTATTTTTATTTATTTTCTTACCAACCCCAAACTTTTGAATGGTAGTGTACAAAAGAAGGCTACAGTGCTAAGATACAATTATACAGTACACCACCAGACACCTGACACTCAAAACTGTCATGTTAGCTAACATTAATGGCACAGTATGTAAGTTTTGCCTCTAGAGGTCGCTTATTCAAATCAAAGGCGCAGCTTGATGACGCCGTGAATGAGCGTGGAATCGTGGCTCTTCACCTCCACAGCTGATGGAAAGGAATCTGATGGACTTGGGCAGAAATCATGTTCCTGAATGAACAAATGTTTTAAAGTTTTATTAACGTTATGGTGGTATGAAGCGGGACGTGCCAAGAGCCCTTGGGAGCGGATACTATGAGAAAGACCTGCACGAAACACCAGTCTCTGAGCTTTTATTATGCTTATACTGCAGTCGGCTGCTTTCGCTCTTTTCATTGTGTACAGAGGTAACGCAGTGCTGTTTTACATGGTTAAAACAATCATACTAAATACATTTGAGTGTGTTGAAAGTTGTTATAACGTTACTCTGTGCATTCGCTCGGTGGCTGGTATGAGAGACTTGTTGCACTGTCCAGTAATCTAGATCAATATTTAGAATGCCTTGTACCGCGCCCAAGCGTGATTGTCCCCGTTGGCCTGCACTCACATTGCACTTAACGTACCGGGCCAGAGCACACTTACGTCATTCATGATGCAACTTTTTGTTTTGAAGAAGACAGGAAGAAAAGCGCTTTCGCTAGAGAGATGTATCATTTATGCCGCGCAGCGATTTTCACTTGACTGCACTGCATGTATCAGAAGATTATTAAGGAGGCAGCTGACTTTTTTCAGGAATTTGCAGCTTTACTCACAAACTACAATTCATGTTCGTCAATAAGGTGAGAACCAGGACCGTTATAAAATTACCGTTATAAAATTACAAATACTTGAATTCATTGAAAAGTGTATCCAAGTAGTAATAGTTTGGTGTTTGCTGTCGTAATGATGACAGTGAGCGTTCACACTTGTCAAATGAACCGGCCTTTGGGGGTCAAACGCATTCAGGCACAGTTCAGAGCACCTAGTGTGAGTACACCCTAAATGACTGTTGCTAAATGACATGCAATTCATTTTAAAATATATTGTATGATGGAGAAAGCTCTCTCTGATTACACTATATGTTAGCCACTTGACAAAATAGTGTTGTCTCTGAGGCTTGGTAAAAACGTTAGTCATGGTGAATCAACAAAACCAGTGATTTGCACAATAAGACTAACCGTGTTGCTCTGTATAACAATGATTAAAATCAAAATCTGTCATCCAAACCAAGTGTGTGTGAATCAGTGTGGGTTTAAATAGTAAATAATTAAAAGGCGGCATGTCCTGCTCAAGCACCATTGATTATGTAAAAGGGGGCTGCTTTGATTAGAATCATAATAACTGAAGGACCATTTCCCCGAGGTTATAATTGGTATTCCTCTGTTGCTTGGGGAGACGATGATGAAGGTCACTGAAACGTCTCAGAAAGGACATAATGGGCTCCCACTGGGGGACCTTTGACCCACAGCCTTAAGCTACTGTAGAAATGTGAGCAGTACAGCTTAGATTTTGGAGTCTACTGAGGGAAATTTGAAGGTCGTTTGATGAGGCACCTCTAAAGCGATATCACTGCACTTTGTTCTGGGAAAACGTGATATTTTATACTCCTCTTAAATGAAAGCAAGAAGCCTCTGAAACAGCCTCCAGAGCTAGTTCTCATGAAAAGCGGTCTATAAAACCAAAATTTATTTGCATATGCTAATTAGCTTTTGAATTTCCCTGTTTATTTTACATTAAAATGTTGAACTGGAAAGATGTTAAGGGAAACATTATCGCGGAGTTTTACTGAATGTCATTTATAATGGCCAGATAGGATTATGTTGTTGTTGTCAATTTTTCCTGATTGTCATGGTTGAGCTGAAGACCTAAATTTCCTTCTTCCTGATGAAATAAAGCGTGAATGTAACCATATTTCAGGGTTGCTTTTAAGAGGAATAGACGTGAACACTTTGGCCTACTTTTATAATGTTACCTCTAATTATCAGTGATGGATGTTCCATATTTATCTCTGAATGAGCCTGACCTAGCAGCGAGTTATTGTACTGTGCTTATTGTATCTAGATTTAGCTTGTTGTTTGCTCAGGCAATTTAGATGCCTGTAATTATTTTGGTGCTTTTTAGACTTGTATTATTTCCAGGTATGAATGCAAGGGGGTCAGTGCTTTCAATTTGTGCAGTTTTCAGTCAGCTATTTGGAGGTGAAATGAATGACGTCTGTTGTTGTGTTTACATGTGATTAAATGCATGTGTTGGAGCTCATGTTAAAAGAAAAAACATGAATAGGCCTATTGAATTTTGATTTGGACATTGTGTTGTGAGAGAGTGCATTTGATTACTTTCTAAAATAAAGTAGCAGTAGTGGCAAGCAGCATAGAAATTGACGAGATTTGTCATGTATGGAGGCATGAAGAGAATAAAAAAATAGGCCTTTTTAAATAAAAGCTGAAGTCTGTAACTTTTTTTGGTTAAAAATGATCCAAAATAAATTTGAGCAAGTACATAACCAGCCAGTGTTCAAAACTCCTTACCTTAGCCCGGTTCACAACGGTAAGCATGTAATAATGTGTTCTAATTTGAGTGGTACTGGTGGATTTCCATGGGCATGTTTTTGCATCATTACGTCACGTCTGTACACATAGAGTCCCGGGTAGTAGTATCGCATGTGAGGATGCTGCAGGTGGCGGATCATTTATAGGCTTTTCTCACAGCAGCTGGAATAATTAAACGTATGATTTTGATGGCGGATTGTAATCCAGAAATGTCCAAATGGCAATCATCAGTGACAACTGGAGATTCACCCGTAGTCAAAAGCAAAAGATTAGACTATACAGAAACTGAAATCTACTGGTAACGCTGATACACACTAAATACACGTAGTCACACAATGCTGATGTTAACATTAACAATTTGAGAACAAACTATACCAATAATAATTTGATGTGATGTGAGCTAAGCGACTGTTAGATTTAATCACTGTTGGTAGCACGATTTATTGTAATGCTTTTTTTTCTCAGTTGATCAGAACAAAAGTGACACACATGGTACTTACTTGTTCAGATGACATTTTGTGGTGAAAATTCTTATTTTGATCTACTCCGAGACGTAGAATCTGTGATTCCGAAGTACGGTATCCACACCGGTGTGGTGACTGACAGCCACACACACATACTCCGCAAAGCATTAGATTCATTCGCGCTGAGGAGCCGACAGTGCACAACCCACGTACAGATGATAATTCCGCAAATAACTGCAATTGCAGGGTTCAAACAGAGATGACGACAATGAGGCAAAACTTAATTTATAAACTATGTTGTTCGTTCGTTCTTCCATTTGTTCATCTGTCCATTCATTCATTCATTTTTGTATGAATATTCACTGAAAATGTGGTTGTTTACCACCATCTATATACTAGATGTGAGTAGAAACCTCATATCTCCAAAAACGCAACTTTTCAGGAAATGGAAAAAAAAAAAAACACTGGATTCTTTCAATAAATAAACACAGCACAGGCTTTATATATGGTCAGAAACTTGCCATTATATTGTAGTGTTGTCAAAAGTACCGACCTTGATACCAATTCGGTACTGAAATTTAAAAAATGTGACTCTTTGAGCGCTGTTGAGCTGGAATCGTAAACACCTCTGACTGGCCACTGAATGTGTCTGTGATTGGCTAAAATGATCAACGTGTTTGAAAGCACAAGGATGTGTTTGAAAGTGTTTTGAAAGCTGGAGAGGGAGCGTTTGAAAGCACGTTTGAATGCAGGCCTACCGGTCCGCTGGTCGACGCCTGCATTCAAACGCTCCCGTGTGTATCTGCGTAAGCGCTCTGTGAAAAGCGTCACTGATGTATATTTACATGTTTTTGAAGCGCTGAACGTTGTAGCCAATCACAGACATATTTGATGAGCACGTGAGTGCAATGGCCAGTCAGAGGTGTTTACAATGTATACACATTTTTTAAATTTCAGTACTGACTTGGTATCGCGGTCGGTACTTTTGACAACACGATTATATTGTTTACATTTTACCCAAATCAAGTTCAAATAGAGTTTTTGACCAGCAAATTTCTGAGATTTTTTTTTCCTTTTTTTTCTCCCATTATTAGAACAGTTCCATCTGAGGCAGGAAGTGAATCGCATTACGTTTTCATCAACTTACAGGTTATAAAGTTTATTTTATGTAGGTGCTCAGTTTTTTTTTTATATAATTTGGCCAAAATCCCATGTTATTAAAGACAACGTGCTATACACAGGCTATTTAAAACAGTACTTCCTAGTTGATGACAAATGCTAGATTAAGACACTCTTCTCCACTCCTCAAATACATAAAACATTAACTTTAACATTAGCATAAATGCTGAAAGTTTTCTGTCATGGGTCAGTTTAGGAGTAGGATGTAAAATACAGTTTTGTACAGTATAAAAATCATTGTCTATGGAGAGTCCCTACAAATATACCAAAACCTAATGTGTGTGTGTGTGTATGTTTCTTGAGTAAAGAAAACATTGTACTTATTTTAACAATCAGTTCTTTATTTACCCTTGCATTGCAAACAAGCAGAGATGGTCCAAAATGTGTGTGCCACTTCAGTCACGATAGAGGCGGGTGGAGTTATGAGATTTTACTGACAGATTGAGGATCCAATGGAGTTATGAGGTTTAGTCACAAGCTCACAATGCAAAGGGTGACCAATAATAATGATTTGTGAAAAAAAAAAAGAAAAAAGAAAGAAATATAGATATACAAGCTTTCCGCCCTACATCGACGATAGTGTTCATTTATATTTATAAAAGCTTTCTTTGATTATTTGCTGAAAATATGGTACCTTTACTGCTATACCGTATACATCCATTGGTCATCTAGGTCCATCATCACCATATATGTGTGTTTGTGTATATGCAGAAGATGGACCTGACCTGAGTGAGTGACATCTGTAATGATTTCTGTATGCATTTCCCAGCTCCATTTACCAAACCCGCAATGCATTTCCCTCATCATTTTGATCTTCCTTTCAACTAGTAACAAATCAATTTTACATGTTCTCCTTTATAAATGCCAGTGCATGACTTTCTCTGCCAAACAAGTTCTACATATAAATGGATTTGCAGCCAGACAAGTTCTCATCTGTACTTCATCTTGGGGAATGATGGTCGAAAAATTGGATGTTAGCGGTAATTTTCAGCACAAGTGCTTCTGTGATTTGTACTCGTATAAAAATATGGTGCAAGTAAAAGGTGCTGCTTTATTCCACTGTCAGGAGCGGCACCTGTTTCAGAGTTTTAGTGTCGAGTTTCCGCCTCTGGCTGCGGGAACCGCGGTTTGTATGGATCGTGTGACTAGTTTAATTGCCTGAGTGTCTTCCATTGCTGTCCGGGGAGACCGTCCTTCCTGCTGGGAGACGTTTGTCACCAGTTCGACAGTTTCTGTGCATATGCATGAGGGGAATTGCAGAGATATCGCCTCTGAGATGTTGCTTCTGTTGTAATGTCATAAGAATATTCAGCTTTGGGCTTTATTCACTCTTGTCATGTTCTGGGACAAGAGAACAGTGGCATTCTGAGAATAGATTCAACCAGAACTGGCAAAGTTTTTTGTGTTTATCTAGTGTTTTGTTGTTTTGCTTTGTTCTGTTGTGTTATAGGTGAAAATTCTCACTTGAGAAGCTGAATATGCAATTAAACACTCTTCCAGCTTCCTGTTTACCATATATGGGCGGCCCTGTGACCTAGCGCTGTCACAGAGACAGTTGAGATATTTCAAGAGACTTATTTCATTGATGTCTGTCAGGTAATGAGGATATTTTCTAAGTGCCATTCCAAAAAAAAAAAAAAAAAAAAAAAAAACTCCTCCAGGTATTCTGTAAGAGTTTTAAGCTTTGAAAAGAGTACATTATTTAGGGCCTATGAATTTTTTTTTTTTTCCCAAAAAAATTCTGTTCCATTTTAAATTTTCTGCATTTTTTTAATGGTTTGATTTAAAAGTTAAATAAACATAAACATAAAATATAAACAATTAAAAGGATGTCTAATCAATTCAAATCATAAAACTTTAAGAATTGTATTAATCATTAATTTAGAAATTTAGAAATTTTATCAATTCCTTTTATTGTTTGACAAACAAATAGGCTTTAAATTAAGCTTAATTTAAAACATGAATGAAACATTTTGATTATTATGTGATGTTCCTTAAAAATACAAATAAAAAAAAATTGTTTTAATAAACAGTTTTTTTTTATTATTATTATTATTATTATGAGAAATACATCCTACAGCAGTGGTTCTCAAACCTGTCCTGGGGACCCCCCACCAGTGTACATTTTCTCCCTCATCTAACATAACTCATTAGTAGAGACTGGAAGACTTGAATTGGGTGTGTCTGATGAGGGAGACATACAAAATGTGCACTGGTGGGGGGGGGTCCCCAGGACAAGTTTGAAAACCACTGTCCTACAGTACAATATATAATAATATATTTCTGTCATAAATTCTTCAAGTTAGACTGGCATTTTATTTTGACCTTTGAGTTTCTGGGCCCTATTTTAACGATCTGAGGGCATGATCTGAAGCACATGGCGCAGGTACATTTAGGGCGTGTCCAAATCCACTTTTGCTAGTTTAGCTAATCTGCGTGCCCGGAATTTTTACATGGCGGAATTTGCGAGTGGAAAGACTGAATGTTTCTCCAGAGAGGAATCCTTTTATTTTTAATATTTAAAAAAGGTTGTGTGCTGCTGCGCATCCCTGTGTGTGTAATAAGCAGAGTGTACGTGGGTTGTGTACCCACCTATAGACGCATATTACTATCACACCCTTTAAATAACACAAAAAATACAGCACCATTGACTTTAGACCAGGTTTTTGTTGGTCAACGGCACAGTCATTTTTAGTTGCCTCAAAATAGCAACGTGCAATCAATGCGCCTGAACACACCTCGTTTTCAGACCAGCACGCCCATGGATGAACAGATGGGCGCGAGTGCATTTGCTATTTAAACAATGTGATGCTGGATGTGCAAATGATAATTGTGTCGGGCTAAAACTAGCAAAAAACACTTGCGCTGTGTCTGGCGTCGCATTCGTCGGGTGTATGATAGGGCCCTCTGTGTGTACATGACAATAGTTTTTATCAAATGAAATGGTAAGAAACCTCACCTCTCATTCACTCTGAAACATGCCGGATATGTGCAGAACACATCATAGGGTCTTCAATGATTGACATTTCTGCATTTGACAGTTGCTTTTATACAAATATGTAAGGTTTACTTTGGGAATCAAACTCATGACCTTGGTGCTGGTAGTGCCTGTGGTTATTTAATCAATGCATAAACTCTCAATCGTTGCCTTCTCTTTGGAAGTCAACAGTGGATTATGGACTTCCATACGATCTGCCCCCTTTGCTTCTCCAATCTTCTCCTCACACTCGCCCGCTCCCTGGTCATTTGTCTTTGTGTCATGGAGTAGCCCACGCATACCCTCCCACCCAGAGCAGCAGCTTGAAATGAGATTCACTTGACTGCATAATCTCTCTCCATTGAGCTGGATGCAGATTAATTGCCCAAACGGGCAAGACTCTGCTACCTCGGCCAATCCCCGATCACATTGCCAATCACATACCCCACTTCCACTTCCACTGGAGCTGGGGCTGGGGTTTGGCCAGGAGATCTGCGACCTTCTATGAACCAACCTGTGTCAAATGACTTCTGACTGTTAATTTGATTCAGTGTTAAACTGGCTGTTAAATCAGTGTTAATCACAAAATGGATTTGATATACAGATAACAATATTCCATAGAAGTATCATATTTTATTTTTTCCATAATTAATTATCAATCACTATATTGAATAACAAGTATTATTATTAATATTAATATTATTATTATTATTATTTATTGTTGCCAATATACTACTACTACTAATAATAATAATAATAATAACAACAATAATAATAATAATAATAATAACAATTATTATTATTATTATTATTATTATTATTATTATTATAACAATAATGCATCTTATGCATTAGTAAAAAAATTCATTGTGTACTTTATGAAATGTATAAAAACTGTTTTAATAAAAAACAAGAATGTATTTCTGACTAAATTAAGCATTAAATTAACTCTGCTGCTAAATGCTAAAATTGTGTTGTTGTTTTTTTAATATTATGTTACATTTGGCAGATTTTATTGTTTAGATTTTATTGTTAGTTTCCTTTAAAGTTTTGTATCAGATGCTTCTACTAAAATCGTTTAAGAAAAATAAAAATAGAGACAATGTGATTGCTGATCTACATCATATTAGAGCTATACATATTAGACCATAATATCACACATAATATGTGAGATTATGGTGTGTTTTTCAGAAGAAATACTTGAATTTGCTCCCCATTTAATCTCATTGCCATCTGGTTGAAACAACCAAAAGATATAAGAGATTTTTTTCTTTTTTCTTTCTCTGTCTCGCTCTCTTTCCTATGGGAGACTGGCCACTGTTAAATCATGTCTTAAGCTTCATTATTTGAAGACACCAGTGGAAAAATAAGCTTTTTTTGCAAGATCAATATGTCAGTCACAGCTACCGTAAGGCCGTACATCAGTGTTGAAGGGCTGTCTTGTATTGCATTTAACACATCATAAAAAATTATATGGCTAAAGACTGACCTCATCAATATGTGCCAAGCAGTTGTCGTACATATCAGTCACTGCATTCAAGTCTGTTGATGTTTTCCCGTCAACACGTTCACATGCTTCAGGTAAACATGCTCAGATGTGCTGTTAAAGTATGCATCTGAGCAGAAATTGTGACTGAATGTATGATTATATATTGTACAGGATTATATATTGTAATATCTATTGTTTGTCTGAAACATGGCTCACGCCCGCGGTCCCGGACACAGCTGTGACGCCGTCGGAGAACTTCTCTGTTTTTCGGATGGACAGAACAGCCGAGGCCGGTAAATCCAAAGGCGGTGGAGTGTGTTTCATGATCAACAAGAAATGGTGCGATCCCAGGAACATCACCATTCTCTCGCGGTCCTGCTCACCTCATCTGGAACATTTAACAATCATCTGCCGCCCATTCTATCTGCCTAGGGAGTTTTCTGCGGTTGTCGCGACCGCCGTTTACATCCCACCGCAGGCAGACACAGCGCTGGCTTTATCTGGCCTTCATGATGTTGCCAGCGGCGTCATAAACCAACATCCCGACGCGGCATTCATTGTCGCGGGCGATTTTAACAAAGCAAACCTAAAGAAAGTCCTGCCAAACTTTCACCAGCACGTCTCCTGCCCCACACGAGGAGCAAACACACTGGATCACTGCTACTCTCCGTTTAAGAACGCCTATAAAGCGCGGTCACTTCCAGCGTTTGGCAAATCGGATCATGCCGCCATTTTCCTCACTCCCGAATACAAACAAAAGCTCCTCCAGGAACCCCCGGTGAGGCGGGAAGTTAAGCGTTGGTCACCCCACTCAGAGACCGCGCTTCAGGCAGCTCTTGATGATGTGGATTGGGACATGTTCCGAGCGAGTTCAGCTGACGTAAGCGAGTTCACAGACGTGGCGCTTTGCTTCATCAACACGCTTACAGAGCAAGCCACGCAAACAATAACAATAACGTCCTTCTCAAATCAGAAACCGTGGGTGGACAATTCAATCCGCGCGGCAGTGAACGCACGCACTGCTGCTTACAACGCCGGTCTCCATTCAGGGAATATGAATGAATACAGATCGTCCTGCTATGCTCTCAGACGAGCAGTTAAAGCCGCAAAACTCCGTTATAAAGATCGAGTGGAGTCTCATTTCCAACTCAACGACTCGCGGCGCATGTGGCAGGGTCTGAGGTCCATCTGCTCTTTTGGATCTAAATCCTCTGCAGAGGCAAGCGTTGATCCGTTGCTCGTGAACGAGTTAAACTCTTTCTATGCTCGCTTTGACTGTAACCGCGCAACGCGACTCCGCCAAGTGGCGCGTTAGAGGAAATTACTCAGAGCAGCAACAATCACGTGATCTCTGTCTCGGAGGATGAAGTTCGGAGAGCACTCAAGCGTGTGGACGTCAGGAAAGCTGCTGGGCCGGATGGTATTTCAGGTCGTGTTCTGCGGTCCTGTGCTGATCAGCTCACCGGGTTGTTTACATCTATCTTTAATGAGTCCTCGCTACATCTGTGGTCCCCACCTCCTTCAAAAATCCACCATCATCCCTGTCCCTAAGAACAGTAAACCCTCTTGCCTAAATGACTATCGTCCAGTGGCTCTCACGTCTATAGTCATGAAGGTCTTTGAGAGACTCATTAAAAACACCATTTGCGCCTTCATTCCTGACACTTTGGACCCTCTTCAGTTTGCCTATCGTCCCAATAGATCGACTGAAGATGCCATCTCTCATGTCCTCCACTCCTCCCTCACTCACATCGACAGCAAAAGTGGGAACTACGTAAGACTGCTATTTATTGACTATAGCTCAGCCTTTAACACCATAGTTCCCACCAAGCTAACCTCCAAACTCCTGGATCTCGGCCTGAATCCTTCTCTCTGCCACTGGATTGAGGACTTCCTCACTGGCAGGCCTCAGGTGGTGAGAATAGGCCAGTCCACCTCCACCTCCATCACCCTGAGTGTGGGAGCTCCACAGGGCTGTGTCCTGAGCCCCTGCTCTACTCTCTCTACACGCATGACTGTTTGTCCACACACAGCTCCACCTCTATCATCAAATTTGCTGATGATACTGTTGTCCTGGGCCTCATTTCCAACAACAATGAGGACGGCATACTTGGACGAGGTGGAGCATCTAACATCATGGTGCCAGGACAACTGTCTCTCTCTGAATGTTGGCAAGACCAAAGAAATGATTGTGGACTTCAGGAAGAGACAGCAACGGACATACTCCCCTCATGATCAGCGGGTCACCAGTAGAGAGAGTGAGCAGCTTCAAGTACCTGGGAGTAAACATCTCCGAGGACCTGACCTGGACTGCTCACATTCAGACACAGGTGAAAAAGCCAGGCAAAGACTGTACCACCTGCGCCAGCTGAGGAAATTCAGGGTTTCACCAGCTATCCTGAAAACTTTCTATTTAGGGGCGATAGAAAGTGTTTTAACTCAGTGCATCACAGCGTGGTATGGGAACAGCACCAGTCATGACCGCAAAGCCCTGCAAAGAGTAGTGCGCTTATCCGAGCGTATCTCAGGGTCAGCTCTCCGTCTCTGCAGGACGTCTACACCAAACGCTGCAAAGGTAGAGCTACCAAGATCATCAAGAACTCTAATCACCCTGCAAACCCTCATTTCACGCTGCTACCATCTGGTAAGCGCTTCAAGCCTGATGGCCAAAACTGAGAGACTCAGGAGGAGCTTCTTCCCCAGGCCATCAGACTCCTGAACTTAACATCACGTGACTTCACGTCAGGATAAACATCGATACACTGACATTGCACTGCACTTTCTGTTCTCGTTGTTACTGTGTAACAACCTGTCATAAACCTGTTTGCACATTATACTCTTTATACATTTGTTAACCACATATTTATAAGTCTACAGTTTACTCACTGCAAAGTCTACTTCAATTATTTTATTCCACTTTATCCTTATTTGTTACCTTTTTTTTCTCTTGACTTGATTATTTATAATTCTACAGATATAGACATATATATATATATATATAGATAGTACTTTTTTTTTATCCTATTTCTATTATAATTTCTTCCTTGTGTTTTTAACTGTGAATTTGCACTGTCCATGGAGCGGACCTGTTTACATTTCACTGCCGGTTGTATATTCTGTATATAACTGTGTATGTGACAAATAAAACTCTTGAATCTTGAATCTTGAATCTTGGATGTACAGTACTTCTCAAAATACTAACAATAATAACAAAACTGTTTATTAAAACATGTATTTAATATTTGTATTATTAAGGAATAATAGACAATATCACACAACTTTCTATCCATGTTTCAATTTAAACTTAATTATATGTTACCCTATTAGCACTATATGTAGCCACTGTAACAACTCCTCAGCTTTAGCTTCAAGTGAAGACCTACAAATGACACATGCTCTGTTTTCACAGCTTGCTTTGCGGAGGGTGATGATAACCCAGTAACAGCTCTGGACCAGGATATAGCACGTTAGATTTTATTATCAAAATGAAAGCGAGAACACACACTTTGTTTTATTTTAAAGCTGCAACCACACTTGTTTCCTCTACTCTACTCTAAGCATCAGGTGTTGGACACACACCTTCTCTTGTTGTTGGACTATATACAAATATTTTCATATTTTAGTTAAATATTAAATAATTTATATTAGTGCTGTCAAAAGTTTAATCGCTATTAATCGCATCTAAAATATGTTTTTGTTTACATAATGTGTGTGTGTGTAGTGTGGAGGATTATTATGTGTATATAAATACATGCATGTATACATATATATGTATGTGTATATATATATATATATATATATATATATATATATATATATATATATATATATATATATATATATATATATATATATATATATACATATTTAAAACATAAAGCTCTCGTTCCACCACATCCCAAAGATGCTCTATTGGGTTGAGATCTGGTGACTGTGGGGGCCATTTTAGTACAGTGAACTCATTGTCATGTTCAAGAAACCAATTTGAAATGATTCGAGCTTTGTGACATGGTGCATTATCCTGCTGGAAGTAGCCATCAGAGAATGGGTACATGGTGGTCATAAAGGGATGGACATGGTCAGAAACAATGCTCAGGTAGGCCATGGCATTTAAACGATGCCCAATTGGCACTAAGGGGCCTAAAGTGTGCCAAGAAAACATCCCCCACACCATTACACCACCACCACCAGCCTGCACAGTGATAACAAGGCATGATGGATCCATGTTCTCATTCTGTTTACACCAAATTCTGACTTTACCATCTGAATGTCTCAACAGAAATGGAGACTCATCAGACCAGGCAACATTTTTCCAGTCTTCAACTGTCCAATTTTGGTGAGCTCGTGCAAATTGTAGCCTCTTTTTCCTATTTGTAGTGGAGATGAGTGGTACCCGGTGGAGTCTTCTGCTGTTGTAGCCCATCCGCCTCAAGGTTGTGCGTGTTGTGACTTCACAAATGCTTTGCTGCATACCTCGGTTGTAACAAGTGGTTATTTCAGTCAAAGTTGCTCTTCTATCAGCTTGAATCAGTTGGCCCATTCTCCTCTGACCTGTAGCATCAACAAGGCATTTTCGCCCACAGGACTGCTGCATACTGGATGTTTTTCCCTTTTCACACCATTCTTTGTAAACCCTAGAAATGGTTGTGCGTGAAAATCCCAGTAACTGAGCAGATTGTGAAATACTCAGACCGGCCCGTCTGGCACCAACAACCATGCCACGCTCAAAATTGCTTAAATCACCTTTCTTTCCCATTCTGACATTCAGTTTGGAGTTCAGGAGATTGTCTTGACCAGGACCACACCCCTAAATGCATTGAAGCAACTGCCATGTGATTGGTTGATTAGATAATTGCATTCATGAGAAATTGAACAGGTGTTCCTAATAATCCTTTAGGTGAGTGTACATAATAATTATACACAGTACACACACGTTATGGAAACACAAACTTTTATTTTGGATGTGATTAATCACTATTAATCATTTGACAGCCAAAGTTTCACTCATATTTATGCTAATAACTTTTAAGGCCTAGCAAAAGCAGCCTCTGATTCCTGAGCTCATGACGATTCGATTGTACCCTATGATGTAATTTTGCATCATAAAAATTGTCCCGCCATTTTGAATTATGCGAAAAAGAGTTTTTCAAACTCGTCCTAGACAGTTTGTCAAATTTTCACCAGAATTGAACCAGATCATCTTCAGACAATGGTGACAAAAGTTATGGAATTCAAACTGATCTGTACAACCATTCACAAACAATGCACAAACCAATTTTACGTAGTGGTTGCGAAAAATACACTTAATAATACGCTTTATTGTATTCAGACCAAGTTTGCTACATGTTGTCACAAGCATGACCTGAGGTTGCATGCTACATTTCATAGCTGCGCCACCTACTGGTCCAGAGATATGAAAAATGGCAATTTTTGCGGTTAACTTCTGAAAAATCATATAATTGGTCTTGTTAGATTCAGGGCAACATGCAGAGTCTAATGATATTCAGTTTTATCATATCGGCCATTTTGAATTTTGTGCTAAAATGCTGTATTTTAAGAATGCATGAACGGATTGTTACAAAAATGTGTATGGGTCATAAGCACGATGCCCTGAAGGAGTCAGACCAGCGCCACCCAGTGGTAAAATACATTTTTCAAACGCTTATAACTTTGGCTGTGGTCAACTTATTTTCACAGGAGTAACTTTTTTTTGTCCTATTATACCAAACATGCCAGATTTTTCCTTATGGTTTGTGCAGCGTTGTGATTTAGTGCTTAAAAACATTTGCGAATATCTTCAAAACCATTAGTCAGATCAAGACGAAACCAGTGTAGGAAACACGAAATCCAAGTTGGTTTTAAAAAATCTTGACCCAAATGTCTAAATATTCATAGTAAGTGGCAATACAATGCAAACAAGGTTGTCCATGGGTACATTTTTATGTTGTTATTTATATTGTTAAAGTCTTTCTATTCTGGGAAAACTGACCAAAACTTTTAAATCTATTTGTTGGATCTGTTGAATTCAAGAAAGCCATAGATAGCATATTAGTTTGTTTTAGATGTGAATGTTTTGAAGTTTCAACAGTGTAACACCAAACAGTCATGGTTGAAAGGTCGCCATTGATTTTACCACAGGCACGTTTG
This sequence comes from Paracanthobrama guichenoti, assembly GCA_018749465.1. Taxonomy (NCBI): domain Eukaryota; kingdom Metazoa; phylum Chordata; class Actinopteri; order Cypriniformes; family Gobionidae; genus Paracanthobrama; species Paracanthobrama guichenoti. The sequence continues at coordinate 29,698,258 of CM031954.1, forward strand.
AGTCAAAGCTGTTCGCCTGCCCTGTGTGTGGCAAACATTAACATGTGCACTCCAGGGAAAGGGCATATAGTGTGTGCGAATGATAAATGGCTAGGATGAGTGAAGTTGAGAAATCAGTGACTGCCTTGTGTCCCTGCTGTCTTTCAGCAGACCTCTTTTCCTCAGCCTTCACCTCTCCTCGCCGGTTTAATCGTCCGACACTTCACACGCTCCACCTCTCGCTCCCTTCTCCTCCACACCTCCTCCTGCTGTCCAACTAATTGATGGGTGAACACGCTGGAGAGGCCTTCACTCCTTTTCTATCTTTTTTTTAAAATATCTATCCTTTCAAAGGCGATGGAGGCTCATGAAGGGCCTCTCATTCCCACTCCCCGTCTCCTCAACTCATTTTTTTACTCCCTCCTTCGCTACATCTCATCTTTTCTTCATTATTCATTAAGTTTCCCTTCAAAGCCCCAGAGAGAAGGCAGAGAGAGCAAGAGAGAGAGAAGATACGCCACTGGACTTTAACTCACCTGCAGGAGGGAGAGGAGAAAATGAGCGAGGGATGACAAACCGATATAATAATATGAAAGGTATAAGCTGTGAGCTATTGGCTGCATTTACACTGCGCATCTTGATGTCCAGTTTATTTCCTGTTTACATTTTTTAGACATAACTGTTTATGTGTACATTAATATATGTCTGGAATGCACTGCAAACTGTTCTGTGCTGTGTTATCAGTGGACATGGATGCGTACATGCTTTTCTTTTCTGCTGTTTAGTTGGTTTGCGCTGATATCATGGGTGACTATCATGGGTAAAGCTTACCGTAGGCAAAACAAAGCTTTCAAAATACATTTTATGCTCAGAAATTGGAGAATGATGAATTTAGACTTTCCAGAAAGTATGATGGTTGATGGGCAAGTCAGTTGAGTAGTTTTGTGCATTTGGCATAAAGCACAGAAATGAAATGTGACTATCATGGCTTTAGTTTTGTTTAGCTCTTAGGTCTGTGTTGCCTTGATTTTGGATCACGTGCTTTTAGTTGCGCTTGTTTTATACTTTTTATATCGTTTTAAAAGTTTGGGTTCGGTAAGAATTATTTTTATTTTTTTTTTTAAATCTGGTAACACTTTAAGTAAAGTTGAGGCTCAAAATATTCATCCAAACATAGACCTATCCAAACATAGATATATTATATAAATTATAAATGTGTTCAGCGTTCTGCAACAAATATTTTTTTGGATTTTCTAGACTATTTTAAGTCGGAAATTGAGCAGGATATATTAAAATGTAGCGCATGGATTTGGCAGGCATGTATTTATGATACTAAGCGGAGCAGCTGGTCTCTGAGCCCTCCCTAGCTCTACAGCGCCCCACAAATTCCCTATAAGTGGTGGAAAATGGAACTGCAGTGTGCTCTCATAGAGACCCATTGGGGGAGATTTCAGACTGCCCCACTTATTTTCACGTTACCTCGCATAAACCTCGCTCCAGACCAAGACGGTCCGCTTCAGATATGTATATGCATCAGTTCAGTAACTAGTTATTACTGAGATTATAAACGCTTTAATTTAAACATGCTCATGTGTATAGCCTTTATATATAGTAGTTCTGTTGTGTTTGTTTTGTTTTTTTCTGAGAATAGATGACTTTGTTTTCCTCACTGGAATTCCTACACAACTTGTAATATTCTAAATGAACAACATTCGGATGCAATAAATACTACAGGTAATTCTAAGATGGCATTCTATGCATTTGTCATGTGTAATCAAGTCTGTTAATAATCATTAGAGCACCACCCTCAGGCTGAATAATACATTAGAATAGAATAGATTAGATGACATTAGAATTCTGTCAAAAGTGTGTCTATTGACACTGATGTGTTCAGCGATTAGAATATAAAGCTTACTAAATGGTTATCATAAACTAGCGCTAAGACCCAGAATCTGTTCTACCTACATTTATGGCCAGGAGCCATTACTGATTAGACGTCCATTGTGAGCATGTCATGTTTATGTTAGTTTATACAAACCGGAGGACAAGACAAGTAATTTACTTACTAATCACCAGGAACCACAATAATAATAACCTATAATGGTGAAATATGTTAGAAATTACAATACCTGGTACACTTTGCATTCAGAAAACATGTTATTAAGTAAACCGTAATCGTGCGGCAGACATTATTTACATAAACAATGACCCGCTGACTAGTTGAATGACAAGTCAGTGGCTCAATGTTTATGTAAATTATGTAAATGACTGGCAATATTCTGTATAGCATTAGTGCTGCTTCAAGTAGTAAAAATAAAATGAGACTAAAGGACCAAAGATATACATTTATACAAAAGATTGGGAGCACATTATAAACCTTATTAACATGTCTCATAAATATTAATTAGGTAGCATAGCTTTTTGCCCCGTAGTTGTGACTGATGTGGTGAAACTGGGTGCCAATCATATTATGATCACAGCTTGCCATTGTTAGTCTGTTAGATCAAATTCAGATGCAATAGGTTTTTTCTTACAGTCGGCATGACATTTTTTCTAAATGTGTATTATAGATCTTATTGTGAATGATTCTTCCATGTATATTTCTGTACTTTGACCTCGTAATGGTTAACCGAAATGTCAATGCAATAGTATAACTATAAACAGTGATTAAATACAGTGATTACTATAAAAATAATTTTCTGGTCTTTTCTGGTGACATATGCCAGACTTCTCCAATCATTTAGTCCATTTAAAGGTACAGTATGGATTCAAAAACCACTAGAACAATGTTATACATTTTGTTGACTTGTGTATTTACATTATCATTCACCAGACCAAGCTCAATTTAATATTGAACATTAGTCTGGGGAGTCTGCTATGTATTTTCTACTGCACAAGAGGTATGATAAACGAGCATAATTCAAATGACACTGTATGTAATTAGATAGTCCTTCAACCAATCAGACCACAAGAGGCGTGATAAACGAGCATAATTCAAATGACACTGTACGCAATTGGATAGTCCTTCAACCAATCAGACCACAAGAGGCATAATCAACAGGAAACGACCCATCGCTTCTCTATCCGTCATCGTGTTAAACCCGCCAATATTGCACCAGCTGGATAAGCCAGTCTGTGATTGGTTCCCGCAAAAGTGTAACAGAAGCAGTAGAAATTAAGACTGCTCACAGTAAAAAAAGACTCACAGTAACCGCCGAGCAAACGCACAGAGTAGTATTATAACAAAACTTTCAACACACATAATGTATCTAACATGATAAAACAGCGCTGCGTTACCCCACATGTGCATGACAGGCAAAGGTGGAAGCACTCGTCTGCGGCATAATAAAATCTCTGTGAAATCAAGGTTTCATCAACCTGTGCCTTTATTTTGAATAAGCGACCTCTAGAGGCGAATTGTAATTGTAATTGTGGCTTTAAACCCCGCCACAGTGGACTGCAAGCTCGCTTTGATTTATGAGTGCAATGCCCACATCTTAAAATTCAATCTACAACCGATGAATAGAAGTCCCCGCACTTATTTTTTCTTTCAATAATCTGTTAAACTCGGATGTGTCACAATATGAAGAAAAAAATCTTTTGCTGCTTACATTTTTATCGGGACATTAACTCTTTCCCACCCATTAACATACATTTCTGGCTTTTCACTGTTATACGGCAGGGGGCACTATGACGGAAAAGTCCCGAATCTCCTGATCAAAAGATGTGAAAAAGAGGCGGAGACCAGCGATAGCATATGTAATCAAATGTATATGTAAAATAACGCAATCATCAACATTAAACAGCATATAAATCAAATCTGCCTAATGTTACTGAATGAAATGTGGACCCAGGACGAGCTATAGGACTGTGAAGCTTTGAGGGTGTTGACGGAATCGATCTACTCCATCTGATTTCAATCCAAGCAAAACTTTCTTAAAACAGATAAAAACATATATATATATATATATATATATATATATATATATATATATATATATATATATATATATATATATATATATATATAATAATTGCACTCAGAAATTGGAGAATGATGAACTTAGACATTTTGAAAAGAGAGTTACAATGGTTGCTTTATGTACAAATGTACTCAACTGTAAATATAAAATGATGCATGTTTGCAAATAACAAGAATCTGAAAAGGCAGAACCAGGTAGTTTAGATAGTTTAGGTAGTTTACAGAACCAAAAATTATTTAGACACCAGATATAATTTGTTACTAGTGGATTCAGGACACTATAGTTCATGTAAGCGAGGATAGCAAAATAAAGTCAACTGTGAGATATTATACCCGAACATTCTTCATACAGTGGACTACCAGTAAAATTGATAAAAATGTGGGGCCAAAATTATTCAGACACTTTGACCTGGCCATGTTTTGCTGAAGTGTTTTTCCTTTAATTGCTAATGTGACCTTTTTCACCACAGACTGAACTAAATGAAGCATTGCTTGGTAATTGGTTGAACTAAATTGGTATTATTTAATTGTGTACTTAAATTGACTGCTGATTGGTTGATTGTAATCCATTACATACCTTTCTATCAAATTATCTGACATTATCAAGATGAATTTGTTCTGACACAGTTTAACTCTGAGCTCTTGTCATATTGTATTACCATTTTCTAAACTATAGAGAATAAACTGATAATGTGAGAAAATGTTGAAGGTGTCGGAATAAATTTTGGTTTGACTGTAGGTAAAAATTACCAAAAACCAGATTTATTAGATGTCAGATTTATTATTTGAAAGTGTCCCAAATATAATTATCTATGAAAAAAAAAAATAGTTGACCAGTGTCAATGCAGCCTTGAGTGGAGAGTATCATGTTTACAGAAAGAAAAATCAGCATTGTGCAATGAAGAAAATTAAATACTAGTGGTGAGAATAACATGATCGAAGACAATGAGATGAACTCCAGATCAGAGGTTTATAATGGTATGCATGCAATGTAAGCAGGCTGTTAGAAACAGAGCCAGAAAGAGAGAGAGAAGGAGAAGCAACGAGGGCTGGCGCACACATGACGGACGCTCTGTGAGCTCAGAGACGGCCAATCAGAGCTCTCGGCTCGCCTGAGCTGCTGCAGCGGAGGAGTGAGAGAGGATTCTCCCACACACGCGCATACACACGCATCCTGATCGGAGCAGAGCAGCACAAGCTTGACAAGGGAGCGCAGACACGCGGTGACAATGGTACGCATGGGACAGAAAGTCTGTTTGGAAACTTTACGGCACGCACTGGAGGCACAGAGCCATTTGTGGACTTATATCATTAGGTAATGTGGAATATTTTCTATTTTTGTGCATCATACAGAATGTGTTTTGTGTAGTATGAGAGACAGTGAGTTATCTGAAGGAAGTTTTGCTGCATCAACCGACTAGAGAAAGTGAGTAATGCCACTATTCTCAAGCATGCACGAGACAAGAAGTGGATAAAAGAGATCTCTATTCAGTGTGCAGTATCTGTTGAGTATCTCCCACTGCGCTGTATGAACTAAACCTTCTACAGACTCCGTTCGGCCGTGTATGCGATGATGTGCGCTTCATCAGATTGCCAGACGCAGTTGAGAGGTGCATGTCTGCAGCTTATAAGGCTTATCTTCTTACAGCCGCACTTAAAATCCACCGCTCGGCTGGAGCTCTGAGCCGGGGTCGCGCCGTCATCCAGACGAAAGGAGAGGAAGAGATCAGATGAATGCTAATAATGTTTGGGTAGATTCCCCTGCCAGAGGAGAAGTTGTTGGAGCGCGGTCTGCATGTGTGGTGTGGTGTCAGGTGCTTTGTGTCTGTCTGTCTGTCTGTCTGTCTGTCTTTCTGCTTAATGCCACTTTTCTTCTAAGGCAGCTTGTTTTCTTATTGGTGCACCCTCCTCACACACACAGAGATGCACACACAAAGCTGTTTGCTGTTCGAGACACAGTGTTGCTCTATTACAGCCTCTGAAAGGATGCTTGTGGTTTGATACAGAGTGTGTGCTGTTGGACTGTCAGTGGGTTAAATGGAAGATTTCATGAGATAGAAAGAAAACGATCGTGAAAGAGATAAAGAAGGCTTTCTGAGTTTGCTGTGTGTGGAGAGCATCCATTCCCGGCTCCTTCTTCTGAAATGATTCAATTTGGGCCACTTTGCAGAGGAGTTGGGTGTAGGATTTGAGAGGGATTTGATTCTCACCAGAGAGCAGCAGCGTTGGGCTGTATAAATCACCCTCAGCGATTGACATACAGGCCTAGTTACGTGTGGCAATGATGTGGATCTTCCCAAAAGGAAAATCTACTGATTCTTCACTATGCATGACATGACAGAGCCGTGAGACTAGAAGACATGCATGACAGACTCAAACCTGCATGTTCTGCTCAACATTGCACTATTGCTAAACCACAGTACAAACACATTTTCTTATTCTTAAAAAAATAAATAAATATGTATGTATGTATGTATGTATGTATGTATGTATGTATATATATATATATATATATATATATATATATATATATATATATATATATATATATATATATATATATATATTTGTTGTTATTATATAACCATATTATAATATATTATTTTTGAGCGATCCCAGCCAAGGTAAAACCTATGAAATACAGGATTAATGATTTAAATGTAAATTAAAACAATAAATGTAACAGTAAACATAAATCAATGTAAAAATATAGATTTAAATATGTATTATTGTTGTTGTTATTGTTGTTATTGATGTTGTTATTTCTTGTTATTGGTATAAAATGATATAACAATAATAAAAAAATAAAAATCTTTGGTTATTTTTGAGTGATCCTAGCCAATTTCGATGTAAACTAAAACAATAAAAATGTAAATCAATGTAAAAAAATAAATAAATAAAAAAATATATATATATATATATATATTTATATAGAAAAAATTGTAATAATATGAACTAATAGTAATAATAATTCTCATAATTTATTTTGTTATTTCTGAGTGATCTTAGCTGAATTAAAACCTATGTAATATAATGAATTCTAATTAAATACAAATATTTAAATATAAATACAGTGAATTCAAAAACCCACAAAGGTAATAATAATAAATTATTATTATTATTAGTAGTAGTAGTAGTAGTAGTGTTAGTATGTATTTATATTTATTGATTGATTGATTGATTGATTGATTGATTGATTGATTGATTGATTGATTGATTGTGCAAACTGCCTTTCAGAGGTTCAAAGATTGTAATTTCCATCTGGAATCTATTAGGGATGGGCATTTTCCCAAAATATTGTATTCGAATATTTGGGCTCATAAAAATCGAATATTCGTTTATTTAAATGTCATATTATGAGAAAGGCGTTTTTTTAATTCATCAAGTTGTCGTGTATATTGCCTAATCGTAAGCTTGTTCAGAAATGGTGACAACACGCTTATGTTATATCTTAAGGTTTTCTTTCAGTTCAAAACATTAAACAATATGTGTAAACAAATATATATATATATATATATATATATATATATATATATATATATATATATATATATATATATATATATATATATATATATATATATATATGGCTAAAGAACAAAAGCATTATAAGCTCAAGCAGCGCGAGCGAAAAAAAACAAAACACTAATAAAGCAGAGCGCGCCAGTTATCATACAGAATGTACATATACACACGAGTCAGTGTATGGTTGTCCTGTTTATATTGTTTCACATTTTCATGTTGAGAGAAACTATAATATCATTGGATGATGATATTATTCTCGGGTGAGAAACGCGCCTCGCTGACAGACGTTGCGGAGACAAAGATACCGGTGTTAAGAGAAGTTTCTAACAGCACTTTGTGTTTTCTGTTCTTAAACCCTCGACGAAACTTAAAGGAAGCTTATGTCTCGAGGTCATTTTGCTATCATAAGTTATCTCGCTCTCACTCGGGACGTACAGATGTGCTTACCTGCACTTAATGCAGTGATGGACAGCTGTCTTTCCTCATCCCACATGGTGATTGGATTTCATGTGATTCTCGTTGTGGTCGTGATATTATAACTCAGCTTCATTAATTAATTTTATCAAAAGTAACTCCATTTTGTAAGATCATTTTCAATTCCAAACATCGCGAGGCAGACGACAGCATTATTTGATAAAATACAATCAACTTTTTAACTCGCTCCACAGCGCCACCCAGTGGATTTAGTTATAACTGCGAGAGGGAGGGATGTATCACGGATTCACTGCATTTACAGCAAGCAAATCAACGCAGTAAAATTCGAATAGTATTTTTAGATTTCGAATATTAATTACAGATCGAATATTCGAATGTTCGACTATTCGCGCACACCCCTAGAATCTATGACTTCATATACTGCCTGTACCAGATGCCATTTGAATGCTTCATTGAGAGAAGTTTAAACAGACATTGGTAAATGTGGCCACTGACATCCAAATGAACCATCGTTGAAGGGTCTTCTCATGAGAACATGCTGTGTTAAATAAAGGTCACGTAATAAATCAATCTTTGAACCTTCACCGGTTAACTTCTGAAAGGCGGTTCAAACAAAGCAGGAAACCAAAGAGTCAATAAGTGACTGAAACCCTTGAGATGTCGTAACCTTCAGACCTGTGATACTGCTCCTCTAATTCATCCTCTGCACAGCTCACTCGTCCTAATAGAGCAGAAATACACAGCGTTCAAGTCCAGACAGCTCATTACTTCCTGTAGCCCTTTAATTAAGCAAATACTCTTGATGCTAAAAGCTGCCCATGTCACAGTTCACAGAATGCCATTAATACCATGAATTAAACTAACATTGGAGGCTGATTTGGCTTTGCCTGCAGGAGACTAATGTCTATACTTCTGTGTTTGTTGTGTTAGCATGTCTGCGCAAGACAAATACTGTGTGTCTTATTACTTAAGTGTTGAGGCAGTGATTTCAAACAGCACTTTGAGGAGAGAAACATTGTTAGGGAAGCAAAAAAAAAAAAAGAGTGATGAAGTGATTATCCTGCTGTGTGAGATTGTTAAGGATGCTTATGGTTGTCATGAAAGTAGCGATTTGTCTCGGTAAAAGAGAAGAATGTATGATGTAACATGAGCGTGGATCAGAGAGCAGTGATGGCACATGCAGTCTTCATCCTTGCTTTGTTTACTTCTGTTCCCTACTGTTCCTTCGGTTCGTTATCTTTCTTCTGTCTTCTCGTTTGTTCCAGTCATTGGACCATACTTCCTTTCTCATCCTGAACCCTCTTCCTTACTTGTTTCTTTTTTCTAGTTGTCCTGTCCCTTTTCTCCTTTCCCTTTCATTTGTCCTCTTCCTATTCCCTTTTCTATCGCTTCCCTTTTCTGTTTCCTCTTATTTCCCTGTCCTTTCACTTTTCTTTTCCTATTTTATTTCCTGCTCCTTTCCCTGTTTCTCTTGTCCCCATTCCCTTCAGTTTTATTTGCCCTTTCCCTTTAATTTCCATTCCTCTTCTCTGTCACCTTTTCTTTTGCCTTTTATGTCTTTTCCTTTCCTTCTTACCCTTCCCTTTTCATTGCTCCTTCTTATATCTTCCCATATCCCTTTCAACTTCTTTCCCTGTCCTTTCACTTGTCTTTTCCTCTTTTATCTCCTGCCCCTTTCCCTTTTCTCCTTCATGTTCCTCTTGTCCCTATTCCCTTTAGTTTTATTTCATTTCCATTCCTCCTCTTTCGCTGTTTTCACCTTTTCCTTCCCCTTTCATTTATTTTCCTCTTCCCTTTTCATTCTCATCCATTCCTTTCTTACTGTATATCTTCCCTTATCCCTTTAACTTCTCTGTTCCAGTCCTTTCTTTTTTTCCCTTTTATTTCCTGTTCCTTTCCTTTTCCATTTTCCCTTTCTTGTTCCCTTTTCCTCCCTTCAGTTTTATTTCCCCCTTCCCTTCTTGTCCTTTCCGTTTTTCTTTCACCTTTCCCTTTCTCTTTCATTTTTCCTTTTCCCTTTCCCTTTTCATTCCTTCCTGTTTCCTTTGTTGTCCTTTATGCTCTTCCATGTTTCCCCTTCTCGTCTTTTCCTTTTCTTTCACCTTCTCCATCCCCTTCAATTTCTTTTCCTCTACCCTTTAAATTCTCACCCTTCCACTTTTCTTTTCCATTTCCCTTCTTGTTCCTCTTTTCCCTTTCCCCTTTCATTGCCATTCTCAACCGTTCCATTTTTTTTCTTTCACCTTTTCCTTCCTCTTTCATTATTTTCCTTTTCAATTCCCCTTTCATTTCCTTTTTGTCCCCCTTCCCTTTGCCTTTCCCTTCTCATTCTCTCCCATCTACAGTATTTCCTTCCCCCACTCCTTCATTTTGCTTCCCCTCTCTTTTTCTTTTTCAACCCATCATCATTTTTTTTCATTTCTCATTTCTTGTGGCACATTTAAGGGCTTTAAGACATTTCATGACACCATTGGTATTTTATGGAAGTACTATATTCATAAAACTGATTTGTTTACTGCACCAAAGGTTGTATCACCTCATTTATCTCTCTATCACTCTATCTCTCGCTCTGTCATTTTTTAAATCTCCTTGCATTTGTGCATCTTTAGCTGGTCTCCTACCTCAGAATTTCTCATGAGCTTGAGTCCTCAGCAGCTTGTGACAGGACATGAGTTATGAAAGAGATGGAACTGAGTAAAACAGAATATGGCTCAGTTTAAAATGCATACTCATAGACCCATGCAAGTCAATAATCTCTCTCTCTCAAATACACAGAGGGAGGATTCACTAAGAATGAATTGAACCCACCGATCACACATTTATTTGTTTGCAATGTCTTATTTTAGTGCTCCGTTCACTAAAGAAATGATCAGTATTGGTGAAATGCAGTGGACACAGCAGACGGTGAATAACTGCTTCTATTCATAGTTTTCACGTGACATCACACCCTTATAGGAACACCCACCTGGAACAAGGATGTCCTCCAATGCCCACCTGCCATTTTTACCAGGTTTTAATTAAGTACTAAAAGTAAAAGTTAAATTAAATAGTAAAAGACTGAATTCAGTATACACCTTATTGATGTGTATAGTGCATTGCATTCATATTCTGGGCTTATATGCTCACTTTAAGTGTTTTCACCATAAGTGTTTTATATAGTGTGTTGTATATAGATTACAAGTGCCCAAAAATTTGGTTCACATATTTTAGTTTTTCTTCCTTTGAGATGGAAAATTGACAGGCCTGTAATGCAGTTCAATAGATGTTTTGCCCGCCAGGTCTCCACGCCAGTCACGTGACTGAAAACTATGAATAGGAATATACTCAAACATTTTTAAAATGCATTATTACAGAATGCTTTCCATTGGCGCTAATGGTTTAACTTGCAGCAAGTGAATGGTATATTTATTATAAACCAAATGTAGCTTTTTAAAGGTAAATTTGGTAAATGATGGAGATGTACCAAATGATGGTAAATTTGGTAAATGATGACATCATAGACAGCGGGAGATCTGCATTCACACTAATGCACAGATGTGGTCTGTTTAATCCCGTAAGACATTACTGACTGTGTTTACATGAATTTTGCGTCATAAAAGCATTTTGAGACGCGCACAGCCGCGTGCGCAAGCACTCTTTATAAAGCGCGGTGCGAGCAACTTTTGTCAGTGAGTTTCCTTTTTTTTTATATATAAGCACACTGCATTACAAACGACATAAATGAAGCCTTCGTGGAGCATTTGTAAGGAAAATACCAGCGGGCGAGAACACTGTAAGCGCAACATCAAGCAAAGTTTCTCGCATATCCTGTGCAATGAAGCCCACACGAATGTCATTGTGATTCGCTTCAACCTTTCCGAACGTTATGAAATATTATTTTATGGTTTGTGTGTGTGTGTGTGTGTGTGTGTGTGTGTGTGTGTGAGAGAGAGAGAGAGAGAGAGAGAGAGAGAGAGAGAGGAAACTGAAGGAAGCAGAATACGGGTGTTTCTAAAACACATGTAGCGCCATTGCGTGCCTGCAGTTAAAATCTAAGCTCAGAATTGACCCAGAATCTTTGGAGAGAGGATCTTCTTTCCCACCCCTATTGTATAGTATGACCAACACAATATTAGATCGATTAAACACAAACTGTTCTTTCCTGTAGGCATAACATACCAAGTTGATGCTGCTTCTGCAGACTGCTTTACTCTCACATGTCACATGACCAGACTGTAATCGCAGCCTTTACGGTTACAAAATCGTGTTTTATCATATCGTGATACTATCGCAAATGCAATTAATCATTCAGCCCTATTTCCCAGCATCCTTTGCCATGACACTCAAAGGCCACTAGCAAGTGCTATGCTATGCTAATGCTATCAAAGCATTGTGATACCAATTAACAAGGTAGCATTTATTGAATCCACTACGAAAAATATTTAGGGCCGGAGCACCATTGGTGCGAGGACCCTATTGGAATTGCTCTGTTTAAGTTAATCATTTTAATTTAAATGCATGAATTCGCTTACTCAAATAGTTGAAGTTAAGAGCAATTAAAATGTATGAGTACAAAAATAAAAATATGCTAGTTCTGCTTACTTAAACTTTACATTTCTTAACTTAAATTTTATGTAACCGATTGCCTCAATTTCTTTTGTTTTGCCAACTTATTCGTGTTTACAGTGTGTATAGTGATTTTGCCCTAATATCTTTCTGTTAAATTGTGTCATGTAGTTTCTTATTGCAGTCTTGTTGTAGTGGAATAACCTCTTGATTGACTGAACAGAGGATAAAGGCAGCCATGATAACAATTTCATTACTAATGTTACATTAGCATCATCTTTACACACATACACACAAAGGCATTCTCACACCATACACTCATGGGATACAAAAGCCACTTCACACATCACGCAGTAAATTAGACTGCAGGGGAAACGTGCATTCATACTAATTGCTTTGAAATAACACACTCATACGAACACATACAGCCACCTGTGACTAGATGAGAACAGGCTGAGGTAGATCACAAAGCAAAGAAAGAGCAGAGGAGATGCTTACGGGGACCAATCCAACTCAGGGGAAGGTTTGGTCGAAGGTGTGAGGCAGATAAACAGAAAAAGAAACACACTCAGAATCAGCGTAAATGTGAAAGAGTTGTTCCGGGGAATGCAGAAGGTGAAAAGGCAGTTCTCTGAATGTCACAGTGAAAAGGAAAAGGTTAGAGCAGATGTGATGGAAAAAGAGAAACCAATTAAGCTCCAATGTTGATCATTTTAGAGACCACAATCATATTTTTTTGCACATAGCCTATCATTTCAGTTGACCATTTTGTTACAGAGCAGAGGTTGTCATATAATTAAGTGAATAATGTTCACATTTTACACATACCTTATAACAAGAGTTCAGCAAACATTTTGACAGTGTTTAATTTTTCTTGTTAAATGATGAGTCAGACCTAGCGATCAAGTCTTTTATTTTATATTTATATATTTAATGTTTTGCCTGTTTTACCTGCTTTGAATCAATCTGTATTTTAAATAAAGGTAAAACAAATATGAACACTGTTGTTCAGAAGTTTGGAATCTGTTTTATGCTTTTGAAATAATTATATTATGCTTAACAAGACTGCATTCAAAAATACAGTAAAAATGTATTGTTGTAAAATATGATTAAAAATCAAACAATTCTCACAATATATTTTTAAATGTTTTATTCCTGTGATGCAAAGCTGAATTTTCAGCATCATTACTCCAGTCTTCAGTGTCACATGATCCTTCAGAAATCATAATATATGATGATTTGCTGCTCAAGAAACATTTTTAATTATTATCACTGTTGAAAACAGTTGTATGTACAGTATGTATGTCTCTGTTTTAAGTAGCAATTCATTTTAGTGAATCGGTTTATTTAATCAGTTGATTTAGGAAAAATTAACGAATGCATCTTTTGTGTAGCCAATTTAGTTGCATACTTTGGTTTGTCTCTCTTTCAAGTATAGACGTGCTTTTACAAGTATACACAAGTATAGGTGTTTTTGGTTTCATTTGTTGTATTTAGCCTGTAGTGTACATCATTCTTACTCAGTTTTGCTTAAAGTGAAATTATCTTGTTTCAAGGATATTTAGATGTTTTTAAGTCAAAAAAGATCATTTAAATCATTTATTAAGAAGTAAATTTTGCAGCCTATGGTTACAATAAAAATGCTGGTTTCAACCCAAATCTGGGTCAAATATGGACAAACCCTGGGTAAATTTTTTTTAGTTGAATTTTTAACCCAACAGTTTTGTCTATCCATATTTGACCGAAATACTGGGTTAAAACAACCCAATATTTATTTATTTATTTATTTTTTTGTGTACTTGGTTGCAAATACTAGTGGTTAACTTGTTTGGGACACTATAAAGTATTTTCAAAGTAACTTCCCCAACAGTTAAGTTGAGACTGTGCTGCCCAACCAAGCAGAGTGACCGGAGTAGGCCGGACTGGATTAGAGTGAAGCACATCCCGATATCACTGCTTGTTCCACTGATCCATCTGTGTCCAAATTGATCTGTTCTCGTCAGTCAGACTGTTCTCATCGAGCAGCACTCTCTGTGGTTTGAAATTGTAAAAGTATCTGCTCAGTGGCTATTCAATGGGTTGTACTGTGTGGTTTAATTGGGTTATATATAAAACAGCCTATGTGGCTATGAGGAAGGATTACTGTAAGAGTAATTTGACATGTAGATACAAAGTTCTTTAGATTATTAAAATACAATTATAATTTTCACGTCCAGAGCCACATTCTTTAAATGGCAAATGTACTCGCGCCCATCTGTTCGCCCATGGGCGTGCTGGTCTGAAAACGAGGTTCAGGTCCATTGTTGGTGCGTTGCTATTTTGAGGCAACTGAAAACGATTGCACTACTGATCGACAAAAACCTGGTCTAAAGTTAGTAGAACAGTATTTTTTGTGTTATTTAAAGGGCGCATTAGTAATATGCACCTATAGGCAGGTGCACAATGCGCGTACACTCTGCTTATTGCACACACAGGGACACGCAGCAGGACACAAACATTTTGAAATATATTAAAAATAAAAGGATTCCTCTCTGGAGGAGCATTCAGTCTTTCCACTCGCAAATTCCTCCATGTAAATCACAAATCCGCCATGGTTCAAGCGCAACTGGCTTTTAAAGGGAATGGGAGATGAGACTCTGATTGGTTTGTTGCACGTTACGCCCAAAACACACCCATGACTCATTAAGAGACCAGGTACAACCCTTTTGGACCATGCACCGGACGTGCCGACTATTTTTTCCATCGTTAACTAGCAAAAGTGTATTCGGACACGTTCTAAGTGCACCTGCGCCTTGCACTTCAGACCATGTGCTCAGATCGTTAAAATAGGGCCCTTCATTTATGAGGGTTAAGAGTGTTGTCTTGGGTTTTTGAAACACAAATACGTAGATGGATTCCAAAGCATAGATATGTATATGTAGATGGATTCCAAAGCATAGATATGTATACATAGATGGATTCCAAAGCATAGATATGTATACGTAGATGCCACATTTGACCGCTCCAGACACATCGGTAAGCCCACCACCTTGCAGCTTTCAGCATGCCACCATTCACAGTAAGAATCAGTGATGCCACAACATTACCAAGCTTCTGGTTGTGAAACAGCCGAGTTTTAATGTTTTTACTTTTATTATGGTAACTTTTTAATGCTGTGTTAGCTGACGTCTTCGTCTTGTATTGTGTTAGCAAAATCATCTGCTGAAGTCAATTTCATAGATATGCGTCTAACTAACTACAGTTGCAGACACTGTCAATTTCCTCTCGAATGTTCACGAACCAGCTTTGACCATTCCAATATGGTGGATGGCTTATATATAGTGGGGCTGCTAAAGAGGTGTGTGTGTGTATGTATATGTATATATATATATATATATATATATATATATATATATATATATATATATATATATATATATATATACACCTAAAGGATTATTAGGAACACCTGTTCAATTTCTCATTAATGCAATTATCTAATCAACCAATCACATGGCAGTTGCTTCAATGCATTTAGGGGTGTGGTCCTGGTCAAGACAATCTCCTGAACTCCAAACTGAATGTCAGAATGGGAAAGAAACGTGATTTAAGCAATTTTGAGTGTGGCATGGTTGTTGGTGCCAGACGGGCCGGTCTGAGTATTTCGCAATCTGCTCAGTTACTGGGATTTTCACGCACAACCATTTCTAGGGTTTACAAAGAATGGTGTGAAAAGGGAAAAACATCCAGTATGCGGCAGTCCTGTGGGCGAAAATGCCTTGTTGATGCTAGAGGTCAGAGGAGAATGGGCCGACTGAAATAACCACTTGTTACAACCGAGGTATGCAGCAAAGCATTTGTGAAGCCACAACACGCACAACCTTGAGGCAGATGGGCTACAACAGCAGAAGACCCCACCGGGTACCACTCATCTCTACTACAAATAGGAAAAAGAGGCTACAATTTGCATGAGCTCACCAAAATTGGACTGTTGAAGACTGGAAAAATGTTGCCTGGTCTGATGAGTCTCGATTTCTGTTGAGACATTCAGATGGTAGAGTCAGAATTTGGCGTAAACAGAATGAAAACATGGATTCATCATGCCTTCTTACCACTGTGCAGGCTGGTGGTGGTGGTGTAATGGTGTGGGGGATGTTTTCTTGGCACACTTTAGGCCCCTTAGTGCCAATTGGGCATCGTTTAAATGCCCACGGCCTACCTGAGCATTGTTTCTGACCATGTCCATCCCTTTATGACCACCATGTACCCATTCTCTGATGGCTACTTCCAGCAGGATAATGCACCATGTCACAAAGCTTGAATCATTTCAAATTGGTTTCTTGAACATGACAATGAGTTCACTGTACTAAAATGGCCCCCACAGTCACCAGATCTCAACCCAATAGAGCATCTTTGGGATGTGGTGGAACGGGAGCTTCGTGCCCTGGATGTGCATCCCACAAATCTCCATCAACTGCAAGATGCTATCCTATCAATATGGGCCAACATTTCTAAAGAATGCTTTCAGCACCTTGTTGAATCAATGCCACGTAGAATTAAGGCAGTTCTGAAGGCGAAAGGGGCGATCCTAATAATCCTTTAGGTGAGTGTATATATATATATATATATATATATATATATATATATATATATATATATATATATATATATATAGTATATATATATATATATAGAACCATGTTTATTAGTAAATAGAACCAGGTTCTCCCGTGACTGCAAAGGAATGTAAAACCTTTTTGAAACCATTATTTTTGAGAATCCACTCACTCAATAGAAAAAGCAGCTGTGTGCAAAGATCATAAAGATCATCAGATCAGTTTCATAACCCAGAGTGGCGTTGAGAGCCATTGATCATGCATTATCGCTTGTCAGGATGTAACATTAGGGGTTCTCGGACAGTTGTCATAATCAATAGTATTGTTCCTGTTTATGGCCATTTGACTTTTCTCTCCGACCTCGCAGTGTCCATCTAAACTTGTGTGAATCATTACGATCGCAAAGGGCAAAAGCATGACGAATCGAACAGCTCACGGGCTATTTATACATTACATCTGACACATAGCAGGAAATCAGGGACAGAAAGTCATCACCTATGGGCACCTGGGAGCTCTTTGTGCTGAAAAACGAGAGACGCTGTTTCCATTTCCAATGGCACTGGTGCCCGCTGAGATTCCCCAGAGACAAAACAGGCACTCAAGGGTCACCTAGGGAAACATTTTTGTGTGCATTAATAAGTTATTTTACTCGCTTATAGAGAGAATGATGCAACTTGATGTTGAAAAGATCTAAATGCTATAAAAAGCACATCATATGTTAGTTTAAAATAAGACATACTATAAAATAGAGCTAAATCAGGGGCTTAAGTGCTTGAATATGTGTGTCTATTAGTTCTCAATTTAAATGTTCTGTGTTTTAAATAGCGGTTAAGAGACATCATGATTTAGTAATATTTATATCTTTCTGCTTGGATCCACATGGGCTTCCTTTCAGCTTCATCCTTCATGTTCTCTCCTTCGCTGTCTTTCCACTTATGTATCATTTATTTATTTCACATGCTGATCATCAGTGGCAAATCATGAGTCTAGGCCCAACCACCAAGTAGTGATGCACGAGCATTTGTACTGTGGAAGAAAGGGTATTACTGATAAAGACTTAAATTGTTTGCTAAAAAGCCCAGAGGTGTTTTCATGTTTTTCAAGCACTAGTAAGTTAAGCACTAGGTTGTGGGAAATGCAGAAGACTATTGTAAATATATATGTGTGTGTGTGTGTGTGTGTGTGTGTGTGTGTCAACCAACAAAAAAAAAAAAAAAAAAAGGTTACTGTTTGTATGTAAATAGTCAAACTGTTTGGCAACAGTTCTTCTAACCCTCGCTGAGTGTGTAGCTTTTCATTTCTTAAACAACCATGTAAGAAGACACATCATGACCATATTCCAGGATGACAATGTCAAGATTCATCAGGCTCAGATTGTGAAAGAATAGTCGAGAGGGAGCATAAAGATTCATTTTCACAAATTCATTGAGAGTCTTTGGGATGTGCTGGAGGAGACTTTACAGAGTGCTGGACTCTTGTATTAACTCTTGTGCTGGGTTTATCTGGACTCTTGTGCTGGGCTTCTAATATTTTTTTTTGCACCTCTTGATAGAAATAAATGTTATTTGCATCAAGAGGTACATCAGTCCATCTTTCTGTTAGTTGTGCTTAACACATGAACACGCAGTTGCATTATGGGCCCTTAAAACGAGTTGTGCTCATTATGGAGCACTAGTGGAGCGAGAGAAAACCACGGCGCGTGCAAATTATCACGTTAACCCAGGTGATACATTTTTTCAGTTTAACGCATTAAAAATATTTAATGTAATTAACGCAGCATTTGTTTTTATATCCATTTTTGCCTAGCGTTACATTATATGATCACACTCTTATTCATGTAAATGTTTTTAAACCATCTAAGCACGACAAAACAGAAGAGAACGCGCTTCTCAGTGTCAGTGTCCTGTCTGTGTGGCTGTGTCTCAATCTGATCCCTAGTTCAGTAGTCAGGGCACTGATCAGGGAGTCAGCCACATTCACACGTTACACCATATACTGATTCACCACCTAAGACACACACACACCACCCTGACACACACACACACACTCAACACCCAGACAGATTTGCGCCAGTCTCGTGCATACATCGAGTTCTCTTTTGCTCTTGAACAAACAATAATAACAACTCAGAGAATGTTGCCAAAATGCCCATTTTGTCCAGTATTCTCATAATAGGAGTCTTAAATGAGTTAAATAACGTCTTAAATGAACTTGTGAGAAAATGAGATGCGCGTGACAGCGCGTCATGTTCGGCAGCCTCCGATCTTAGTCACAGCAGCACTAATGATGTCTGTCATTAATGTTCATCAAAGAACAAAGGGAATAGAGAAAAGTGTAGCTTTAATGATGATTCATCTATATTTGATTTATTATTTATGCAGTTAAGAAAGGTGTTTGATAACTAAAGCCTAATGAATGTTGAAATTGGTAGCTTTCATTTATACTGTAATGTAATGTCATTAATGTTTCATAGAGACATTAGTATCAGTTATACTTGCCTTCATTCATTAAAAAGATGCCATTACAACACATATTTAAAATATGCTGTCTTTAAATTGTTTCTACATTCATTTTGAGAGTAACTGAAATTAATACGATATCAAAATATTAAAAACTCCAAAAATATAAAAAACTTGCGATTAATCGCGATTAATTACAGAAAACAATGCGAGTAAAAATTATATATATATATATATATATATATATATATATATATATATATATATATATATATATATATATATATATATATATATATATCCCATATATTATATAATATACATGTTAACTAATAAAACATGTGCAACTGATAAAGTTTGTTATGATTTAGTACTGCCCTGATCAGGACAGTGACAGTTCCGTCTTTTCCGTCATAAAATAAGTCTTTCAACTAAGAACAATATTTCATGTCCATGCATTGGTAATAATATTGTGGGATAATGCACAGTCATTAGGTCATTATTGCAAAATGAACCCCTTCAGGGTATTATGTATAAGACTCCTTTATACTCCATTATATTGTGTAGGCTACTGTATTTAGGCCTAATAAACTGTATCTCATCTTGTATTTTGTGTGAATATATGTATATAGAGGTACCACTCTGATGATGCGTTTCTGTTTCCTAGCAACCAAAATGCAGTTAAAGACCTCAGAACCCAGCAGGGAGCTCACTGTGTGTATTAAAACACAGATGAGAGAGAGAGACAGGTGCTAATTCAGTCTCACAGATCTGAGAACAAGGACGAGTCACACTTCGGGAATAATATAGGAGATGTTATTTGAGAAGAGGAAAGAGAGATTTCATTAAGAGTGAGAAAGAAGTTAGAATAGGTGCCATAGGCTACGTCGGGGCCGTAACCACCATACACATTGAAGTCCACCCCAATAAGTAGAAATCAAATAAAGCAAAATTGTCCCCCCCAATATTTGAAATTGTGCATTACGCAGTGCTCTGTATGTTAGGATGACAAAAAGTTTTAAAAGTTACATTTTTAGTCTGGTCTGCCTCAGGTCTAACGGCGCTCATCAATGTCAACATGATTGAGATGGCCAATCAAATCAAAGTAGGGCGGGGTTTACATTCTCTTTTGGCTTGTGGTCTCAATCTATCGCTTAATGCCATTGCAGGGACTCTATTCTTTCCGGTGAAATCACAAAACAAAATGCACACAAATGTGTCCATGCTCATCATCGAGCATCTTTGATTTTAATGAAGAAAATAAAAACTATATGAGGGCGGATTAGAACCTGTAACCTTCGACACGGTTTACAAAAATTCTACCACCAGACCAGTAGGGAATTCAAATAGTAACAGCGGATCTATGTTTTTATTTACTAACGGGAATAATCTCAAGACTAACGATTATATTTGACACAAATTAATGCAAATAATCCCAAAACGATTATTTCCCAACTAGAATTAGATCTAGAATTTAATTCACTGTTCTGTTTCTTTATGCTTTATAAAAAATAAAAATAAAAATTGGTCCCACATGGTTACGACCTTTGGCCACGTTACCTTTACACTGCAGGCCTTAATGCTCAAATGTCTTTTAAATGTGCCAATATAAGATTTGAGAGTGAACTGGTTGCAGTCCTGAACAGACCCCAATGCACAAAAGAATGATAACAATGACAGCACACAGCATACTAACAATAATATTTCAATAATTAACATTAGTTAATGCATTAAGTAACAATTAATAATATATTTTTACTAAATGTATTCATCTGTGAACAGTATAGCTAATAAAAATAAAAATTTCATGTTAGCTCAAGTCTATTAAATAACATTAACAGATACAACTTTAAAATGAATAATAAACTAGTTAATGGTGAAATTAACACTGAAAAAGATTAATACTTTTTAATACTTTTAAAGTACCGTTAGTTCATGTTAACTAATGTTGTTAACCAATATTAACAAATTGATTCTTATTGTAAAGTTTTATCAATAAATGTTATGTACATTTTGTTTTTGAATTTAATTTGGATGTCATATTTCAGATAAATACACACTAATAAAAATGTATAATATTAATAAAAAAGACTTAATTCACTTGACTTAAAGCTCCCACTCCACCACATCCCAAAGATGCTCTATTGGGTTGAGATCTGGTGACTGTGGGGGCCATTTTAGTACAGTGAACGCATTGTCATGTTCAAGAAACCAATTTGAAATGATTCGAGCTTTGTGACATGGTGCATTATCCTGCTGGAAGTAGCCATCAGAGAATGGGTACATGGTGGTCATAAAGGGATGGACATGGTCAGAAACAATGCTCAGGTAGGCCGTGGCATTTAAACGATGCCCAATTGGCACTAAGGGGCCTAAAGAGTGCCAAGAAAACATCCCCCACACCATTACACCACCACCACCAGCCTGCACAGTGGTAACAAGGCATGATGGATCCATGTTCTCATTCGGTTTACGCCAAATTCTGACTCTACCATCTGAATGTCTCAACAGAAATCGAGACTCATCAGACCAGGCAACATTTTTCCAGTCTTCAGCTGTCCAATTTTGGTGAGCTTGTGCAAATTGTAGCCTCTTTTTCCTATTTGTAGTGGAGATGAGTGGTACTCGGTGGGGTCTTCTGCTGTTGTAGCCCATCTGCCTCAAGGTTGTGCGTGTTGTGGCTTCACAAATGCTTTGCTGCATACCTCGGTTGTAACAAGTGGTTATTTCAGTCGGCCCATTCTCCTCTGACCTCTAGCATCAACAAGGCATTTTCGCCCACAGGACTGCCGCATACTGGATGTTTTTCCCTTTTCACACCATTCTTTGTAAATCCTAGAAATGGTTGTGCGTGAAAATCCCAGTAACTGAGCAGATTGTGAAATACTCAGACCGGCCCGTCTGGCACCAACAACCATGCCACACTCAAAATTGCTTAAATCACGTTTCTTTCCCATTCTGACATTCAGTTTGGAGTTCAGGAGATTGTCTTGACCAGGACCACACCCCTAAATGCATTGAAGCAACTGCCATGTGATTGGTTGATTAGATAATTGCATTAATGAGAAATTGAACAGGTGTTCCTAATAATCCTTTAGGTGAGTGTATGTGTGTGTGTGTTTGTGTATGTATATATATATATATATATATATATATATATATATATATATATATATATATATATATATATATATATATATATATATATATATAATATAATTTGGATGCCATATGCCAAAAACACACATAAAGATGCACAATTAAAAATTGTAAAATAAAATAAAAAATACAATAAAATGTGAATTCTATTTGCTGGAGAAACTTTTTACTACACATTTTTACTACAAAATACTATTATCATGTTATTATCAATATTATTTATTATCATGCCAAATTCATAATTGTTTGTGATAACATCATAACTTACAAAAAACATTTTAATGTAATATTTAATACATTATATGAAAGTAAACACAGAGGATACTGAAATATGAAAGCATTCCCGTGTTCGTTTATAAGGTTATGTGCCACAGAAGACAGCACATTTTTGCGCAGACGAGGATGAGGAGAAAGAGTTTTTTTGTGTAGATCTTTCACCATAATACTTATGAGCATAACAGCTCGCCATAGGTGTAAAACATCGGGGGTCAGGACCCACCCCATCTGAGGGTTGTGTATTGAAAATTGAACAGGTGTTTCTAATAATCCTTTAGGTGAGTGTATATATATATATATATATATATATATATATATATATATATATATATATATATATATATATATATAATAAAAATAAAAAAATCTCTGCTGTCTTCCAAATTCAAAGATCTATCGGTATGTAAGATATATCTTTGGAGTGACTCCCATCAGCACAGAATTGTGATGAATGTCGATCTAGAGCACGGGTAGTCAATTAAAGTTCTAAAAGTCTGGTCTCTGGCCTGTTTGCAGCACACAGGCTTTATTAATTCATTGGATGGCATTCATTATGTCTGATACTTCTGATTGGATGAGCCATTTTTAAAGACTTTTTCAAATGCTAATGAATGCACATCAGTGACTGCATACAGTATCATTATAAAAAGGCATTGTGAATAATTTTATAATGCATTACAGGCTTCAAGTGAAACTACTGAAACATCCATTAGTATATTCATAAAGCAACCCAATCGCTGGGTTAGTCCATTTTCAACCCAACTTGGGTTGTTTTTAACCCAGCATTTTTAGAGTGTACTGATCTCCTCCTCTTCCTCTTTGTTGTTGTTGTCATTTTCAGCTCAGTTTGAGCAGCATGTTAACCTGAATAATCAGGAAGTCTAGTCACTGAGTTAGTGTGTGAATCGTTTATAGTAAATCTATAGACAAACCTGTAATTGCACACCATTGATTTCTGTATGTATATATTTCAACTTTGTTTGGGTCACATACTGCTCTGTTTTTTCACATAATTTCTTAATCGTTCTAATTTGTAAATATCGTCAAACAGTCCTGCACACGTTAAGAGATAAAAAATCTTACAAAATCATACAGTACTGTGTTCAATGGTAGAAATGTGCAACCGGTTGCGGTTCCGCCCAGCCCAACATACTGTAGGACTTGTGCTGGGCAGCTGCACAGTTAAGAGCTTTTTGTTGCTACATGATATCAGTGAAACCATAACTCAACGTGTGCTGCAATGCAGCAAGGGAATAAGACGAGGAGAGAGAGAGAAACAGAGAGAGAGATGAAGAGAGTTTTAAAGGTAAATAGACTGTCAGAGTGAAAATGGCTCTCTGCAGAGTGTAGCAGATGGATACTGTCTCAGAGGCAGTGTCCTCCTTCTGTGATGAGAAAGACAGGAGAATCCCTTCTCTTTTTCCCTCCCTCCCTCCTTCCTTTCCCCTCTCTACTTCCCCTCCCTCTCCATCTCTTCATCAAACGTGCGGCAGATGGGAGGCAGGAGTGATTTAGGCCACTAAACCCGTGCAGAGAATGTCGCTTACACTGGCTTTCATAAATTTGTGTTGCCTTCTAAAATGGCTGCAGACAAGCCAGAAGAACAGAACAAGAAAGATGTCACTTTGCTCTGAATCCATGATCCAACAATGAGAAAAGAAAAAGTAGGAGTGAGACAGGAACAAGTAAAATGCTCAGATGAACAGAAGAAAGATAGAGGACTGTTGGTATTTCATTTCAGATAACTGGCCTGCTTTATTTTCCATTTGGATTATTTTTATTTTATGTGAAATTACTCTGGGCTCTATTTAATTTAATTTAATTTGTTTTATTTATTTGTTTTATTTAATTTATTTTAATTGATCACACACAATTTTGAATTTGGCATGATACTACATTACTGTTTTACAAGTAGTATTAAAACTTAGTATTTTGCAGTAAAAATGTGTATAGTGAAAACTTTCTCCAGTGAGTACAATTCACAATTTACTGTATATTTTATTTATTTTACATTTTTTATTGTGTTTATGTGTGTGTTTGCATATGACACACAAAATATAAAAATATATATATATATATATATATATATATATATATATATATATATATATATATATATATATATATATATATATATATATATATATATATATATATATTATAGTAATTATTTATATAATTACTATAATTTTTCTATTATAAATTCTTTCTGTTTTCTGTTCAATTATAAAATAAAGTGAATGAAATTTTATTAATCATTTTATATTTGTATTTGTCTTTTGCTTAAGTTTTTTTACTATATATAAAATGATATATATATGTATATATATATATATATATATATATATATATATATATATATATATATATATATATATATATATAAAACCTCATTTATTCTATGTGGGATTACTCTGGTCTCTGTTTTCTTTATTATTTTTTTTTAATTTTAATTTTCATTATTTAATTGTATTATTATTTTTTTTTTTTTAGGTAATTGGCCTTGTTTATTTTCATATTTATTTTATGTGAGATTATTCTGGTCTCTGCTGTCTCTTACCCTTTTTTAATTCTGAGAAACAAAAAGAGGTATATAGGAGATTTCATTTGTAAATGTTAGAAGATTCTTCAGATGTAATTTGACTGATCATCCACTCGGCTTCTCTGTGGGACAGTGCAGAACACAAGTTCAACAGAAAGATCTCTCCTCACTTTTAACCGCCTTCAGAAATCAAAAGTGTCATTTCCTGCAGGTGCTGTGCAATTCATTTCTGACACTGCAACATAGGCAAGCAGAAAGCACAATGTCTGAGTGGCCTTCTCACCTTCAGCTGCCAAAAGATAGTGGAAACTGGCTGAATGAATATTCATGAGTTGTTGGAGAGTTGTTGGAGAGATTTGTTCACAATGTAACTCTGGTTGTATAAGTATCATTTCAGCCTGTGTGGTGTGTGTGTGTGTAAGTGCTTTCATTGGTGAGTGTCTGATCTTTCTGAACTTTTATGTATATTTCATGATGTAAGCTGGGAGAGTTTGGCAGTCAGTGTACATACATTAATGAGCATTCACAAAAACATACAGTGGAACACCTGTAATTAATGACGCCTTTCTGGCCTCCCCAAAAGCCTCTTCCAGTCCTGTTACTTGAAGCTATTCCCATATCGTAAATTATACATCCATTTCTAAGGTTGTACAAACATCTCACATTCACACTTTTGGCTCTGTGATCTTATTAACATTCACAGGTAGGCTATTCATACGTACAGAAAATACGCATGTATGTTTGGATAGACGAAGATAAAATGTAATATATCAACATATGGACAGTTTCTAAAACATAAACCAATAGCTAGACTTAACTCTTTCCCTGCCAGAAAATGCTTCCCCATCATTGACAGAAATTTCTGGTTTTCCATTTGGACATTTTTTTGGGTTAACTATTAAGCATGAATGCTACGCATTATTCACTTGAGAATAAGTGTTGTTTCCTATTGAAATCTCAGTTGTTTAGTGGTGTAGTTGGGTGCTTTTGGGTTTAGACACTCACCAAATGGTGCCATTTATAGGTAGACCCAATATTAAAGAAGCTTAATCAGTTAAGTAGTGTAAATTGCATTATATAATAATATATAATCTGGCCTAGTAATTGGTCAACTTCACTGTTAGCCCGATTACGCTTCCATCTGTCTGACAATGTGTTCTAACAGCGGTTATCATTAGTCTTTCTCTCTTCTGCCGTAGGTAGTTTGACCCTCTATACCCCCTTCTCTTCTTCTGTAGTTTGATATCAGCAGAGAGCCCAGACTGAGAAATCATAGCAGGTCATGAAAATACTCGCTCCAGGCAACACAAGGCCTCATTCTCCTCCTCTCCATCTAATTTCTCTACTCTAATGTTATCGGCGCACAGTACTTTTTGCTCTTACTTGTTCTTATCTGTCTTCCTTCCCTTTGTAAATGTTATTCACTATTGTGTAGTCAATAATTGTATACCTTAAAAACTCATCTTTGATCACCAAAATGACATTTTCTTGTGAAAAAAAAGTATTTGTGCGTTAAATTAGCTTGACCGTAACTCTACACCCTTGCTTCATTTAGTATACGCAGAGCCATGAATATGCAAATTAGCCCCGCCTCCATTCACTCACACAGCTCAGAGATTCACTCGATGTTACTGTAGTACTGTAGTAAACTGCACAATGGTAAGTGGAAATACTGGTTTAATTCAGTTTCTGAAACTGATTCTGAAGTAGTGGAAGAATGAATTATACAGGGTCATCTACAAGTCGATGAATGGTATCAGAATGATAATGCGATTTATGTATCGCTCTACAACGTTGGACGCATAACGGTAATTAATATGATTAGCCTTTTGCTTAACTACATTATCAAACTGCTAATAATGTGTTGCTAATGTTACACAATGCACAAACCATGTTCCCGTTCACCATCTCAGTCTGCCTTCTAAAAATCAGCATCCTTAGAAACGCTTTGAACAACATCATACATCAGTAGAGAAAGGCATATAGTTCATCATAACACCGTAATATACATTCACCCACTATATTGCTAAATGTACATGATTTTTCATATCAACAGAAAAATATATTGGGATAACCTGGACTCTCTTGAGACTCCCCTGCTTTGCAGTATAGTTTATGATATGCTAAAGCCCGCCTCTCTCATGATGTGATTGGTTAACAAGGTAGTCTGTGACGTAATAAACATAATCGTCTTTTATCACTGCAGTTTTAAGGAGAAAATACACTCACCTAAAGGATTATTAGGAACACCATACTAATACTGTGTTTGACCCCCTTTCGCCTTCAGAACTGCCTTAATTCTACGTGGCATTGATTCAACAAGGTGCTGAAAGCATTCTTTAGAAATGTTGGCCCATATTGATAGGATAGCATCTTGCAGTTGATGGAGATTTGTGGGATGCACATCCAGGGCACGAAGCTCCCGTTCCACCACATCCCAAAGGTGCTCTATTGGGTTGAGATCTGGTGACTGTGGGGGCCATTTTAGTACAGTGAACTCACTGTCATGTTCAAGAAACCAATTTGAAATGATTCGAGCTTTGTGACATGGTGCATTATCCTGCTGGAAGTAGCCATCAGAGAATGGGTACATGGTGGTCATCAAGGGATGGACATGGCCAGAAACAATGCTCAGGTAGGCCATAGCATTTAAGCAATGCCCAATTGGCACTAAGGGGCCTAAAGTGTGCCAAGAAAACATCCCCCACACCATTACACCACCACCACCAGCCTGCACAGTGGTAA
Source organism: Paracanthobrama guichenoti (assembly GCA_018749465.1). Lineage (NCBI taxonomy): Eukaryota > Metazoa > Chordata > Actinopteri > Cypriniformes > Gobionidae > Paracanthobrama > Paracanthobrama guichenoti. The sequence goes on from CM031954.1 coordinate 29,726,500, forward strand.
CAAGGCATGATGGATCCATGTTCTCATTCTGTTTACTCCCAATTCTGACTCTACCATCTGAATGTCTCAACAGAAATCGAGACTCATCAGACCAGGCAACATTTTTCCAGTCTTCAACTGTCCAATTTTGGTGAGCTCTTGCAAATTGTAGCCTCTTTTTCCTATTTGTAGTGGAGATGAGTGGTACCCGGTGGGGTCTTCTGCTGTTGTAGCCCATCCGCCTCAAGGTTGTGCGTGTTGTGGCTTCACAAATGCTTTGCTGCATACCTCGGTTGTAACGAGTGGTAATTTCAGTCAAAGTTGCTCTTCTATCAGCTTGAACCAATTGGCCCATTCTCCTCTGACCTCTAGCATCGACAAGGCATTTTCGCCCACAGGACTGCCGCATACTGGATGTTTTTCCCTTTTCACACCATTCTTTGTAAACCCTAGAAATGGTTGTGTGTGAAAATCCCAGTAACTGAGCAGATTGTGAAATACTCAGACCGGCCCGTCTGGCACCAACAACCATGCCACGCTCAAAATTGCTGAAATCACCTTTCTTTCCCATTCTGACATTCAGTTTGGAGTTCAGGAGATTGTCTTGACCAAGACCACACCCCTAAATGCATTGAAGCAACTGCCATGTGATTGGTTGATTAGATAATTGCATTCATGAGAAATTGAACAGGTGTTCCTAATAATCCTTTAGGTGAGTGTACTCTGCAATGGTGTTGACTTATGAATTTGCACATTGTTTGTCTTGATGCACATTAAAAACACCACATAGACATATAAATAACATTAAAGGGGGAGTTTTTTACACTATATAAGAGTTGGATTCCCATGCTAAACATGGCCAAAGTTTAAAAATTAGTTGGCCGTACTTCTTGTGCCAAAAATACTCCTTCCGGTTTCTCACACGTTTTTTTTTTTTTTTCAAGTATGTCCCTGTATGAATGGCGGAAAATCTTTGAATGGACACTTCTCCTGGAAAAGCGAGAGCACAAACCAACCAGAGCAGGAGCAAGAGCACACCCATCATTTGGGTAACGCAAGTCGAGAAGGATTTTTTTAACAATGTCACCAAAGAAGTGTGTTTTTCGTTGTGAGGGAAAGATAACCTTGTTCAGCTTCCCAAAGAACCCAGCGTTAAGGGAACTATGGATGCAGTTTGTTTTTCAAGTGTGTTTCCTGGCATTTTCAGTGACGAATGTTGCAGACGGTGAGTGAAACTGCATCATACGTCTGTTTTGTTAGCAGTAAGTGCAAATGCATGCAATGCATACGTAAGTGCATACAATGTAAACTGCACGAACGTATAGTGAATCGAAAGTTATCCATAATGTGATGCAGTGGCATAACTTTGTTTTAAAAAGTGGGTGAGTGGAGGAAGTCATGAGAAGTCATGCTGAACGTGATAGTTTCCTCCTTAACATTACATCGCCTAACTATAGCATAATACAATATTGTTCAAGATTATACATAATACAAGATTCGTGGTCCAGTGGTAGAGCGTTTGTCTGGTGAGGGTGTCTGAAGTTCGGTTTTGGGTTTGATCGTATAGTTTTTTTGGTTTTTTTCTTCTCCTTATTAAAACCAAAGATGTTCATCAGTAAATCTGTATCAAAAGCAAAAATAATTATTTTATTTTGTGCTTTAACCGGAACAGATAGAGAGTCTATGATGTGATGACGTGTGTTGTGTGTTGCGATGACGTGCCACGCCTCCCGGAGCTCGACTTTTTTCGGAAGGAGCCAGTACAGCTTACAGTATATGTCTTTTATAAATCTAATAAAACTAAAGGCTTTTTTGAGATATGAAGGATGCAATACTACTCTGTAGGTACTTAAGATTAACGTGAGATTGGCTAAAACTGTGTGTGTTACCCCCCCTTTAAAAACTTGATTTTAAAGGGGTCTTTAAGCAGAATTTGGAAAGTTTCCCAAATGACCTCTAATATGTTAACACAGTTGTTTTCTATACATTTTAAAATGTAATTCATATTGATGGTGGCAAAGCTTACTCAGTCATCATTGTAACATGATCTTTCAGAAATCCTTCTAAATGCTGGTTTGGTGCTCAAGAAACAGTTACCAATAAATGAGAACTAATTGTCTTGACCTCTTAAAGGAAAACTATTCACATCTGAATATGAATAATGACATTTTTCTACTGTTCTAAACACTGCTGATATTCAACTTTACTGCTAAAAATAATACAGATTTAGAAGCAGGACCCAATACTGATTTTGTAATCTAAACCATTATGACTTGAAATACCTATCCTGCTGCTCTCTGATCAGACAGTAGAGAAAGTCCCCACCACTGTATGAATGCCTCACTACTGGAGACCAGCTGCCATTGATTGAACACAGCTGTGAGCCGTAACCAATGGACTGAGAGGAGAAGAAAAGGGGGTGGTGGGTGGAAAGGGTGTTTTAATTATAATCAGGAATACAATCATTACATCAGTGCTCTGTTTGAAGAGCAACTCAGAAGGTGCCGACACACATGCACACACACCGGAGCAATTTAAATCTCGAACATACCTTGTCGAATCCAGTCCACAGGATAATGCCCAACTGCGTCACCTCAGAGAGCAGCAGCGCCTCTGGGGTGCTTTTTATGTAGGTAATAAGCATACAAGTGCAGCTTCTACTTGAATGGGGAAGGACAGAAATCTCAGAATCTATGTGACAAGAGTATGTTTCAGTAACAAGCAGAGGTGTCATAAATTTAGCTTCTAGAGCTAAAATCATGTTTTTACTCATTTTACAGTGATAACAACAGTGATTGGCACTTTTAAGTAAGAGGATAGGCTTCAGTTTTCATATTGGGCATTGGTGCACTTAGGGTGTGTTCAAATCCACTTTTGCTAGTTTAAGAGTTACATTGTGCTAGTTTAACAGAAAAAAACGGTAGGCGCGCCAGACACATGGTCCAAAAGGGTTGTACCTAGTCTCTTGTGTCTAGAGTCATGGGTGTGTTTTGGGTGTAACGTGCAGTAAACCAGTCAGAGTCTCATCTCCCATTTCCTTTTAAATTTGTGAGTGGGAAGACCGAATGCTTCTCCAGGGAGGAATCGTATAGTTTTTAATATTTAAAAATGTTTGTGTGCTGCTGCGTGTCCCTGTGTGTGTAATAAGCAGAGTGTACAAGTATTGTGTACCCACCTATAGACGCATATTACCAACATGCTCTTTAACACAAAAAAATACTGTGCTATGAGACCAGTCGTTTTCAGTTGCCTCAGAATAGCAACGCACCAGCAATGCCCCTGAACACACCTCATTTTCAGACCAGCACGGACGTGAAAATGACAACTGCATCAGCCTGAAACTACCAAAAAACACTTGTGTCGCACCTGGCATCGCATTGCGCCGGGTGTATGATGGGCCCCATCATACATTGCGATGTCTTGTCTGTCAATTACTTGACATGTATATATGTCAATTACTATATATATATATATATATAAATATACACACACATATATATATATATATATATATATATATATATATATATATATATATATATACAGATCTATCTGTCTGATGGATAGATCTGGATATGCATATACAGTATATGGAGATATATATAGTCATTCTACTCATAGAAAATAGCTTTAAAAACCTTTTAAAGACTACTTTGCTGGAGCAAAACTGAAGGGATAGTCCATGGAGCACAAAAGGAAATGGATACCTATTGACTGTTGTTGAGAAAAGTATTGTCTCCATAAAGACGATAAAAGTGCAATAAAAATAGTCCAATGCAACTTACATGCTAATTACTAAGTCTAAGCCATACAATAGCTTTGTGTAAGGCCAGATCTAAATGTGAGTCAATAATCACTAAACATTGTGTTATGTTGTATGTTGAGAGTCTCTGCAGTAACCCCACACTTTGAGCACCACTGCACTGATTATTCACACATGGACTTGTTTTGTTGAAGTGTTGTTCTGCTGTTTGCTATTCGGCTGTCACACTAAAGGGATAGTATAGAAACAGGTATGTTTAGGTTAGTCTGGTATTCTTGAGAGCACTCATTCCTGACAGATCAGGATGCACATTTTATTTTATTTTATTTTTATTTTTTTTAACCACGATACACAGTGCGTCTCCCTCTCAGAAGATGGAAGTCTTGATTTAACAACCAGCTCTTTTTATACGTGTCACCAGTGACTAAATGCGAACTGCATTATTTCCTGAGTGAAGAGCTTGCTCAAACATGAGGATTATCCAAGAATTCAGAACATATTTTTAATCCATGTACATTTTTAAGGGGATTTCCACTGTTTACCATTTAAAGGATTTGACGCCCATGACAGTATTAGATTTGGAAGCTTCCAAATGCTGTTAGAGGCATTCGTTGAGTTATAGTCTCATGCATGCTCAAGCTGTGGTGGTTACTTAGTTGTTGGATGTTCTTTCGCCCTAAAATTAGCTGGAAACCTTTGCAAACTGTTGAATGCATACACATTGGAAACTATTTACTGCAAATACAGCACATTCAATGAGAATATCAATTGATGCATGTGCAGAGTATGTCTTATATTAGTTAAGGCACAAATCTCTGATGGAGTTTGTTCATCAGGTTTGAGCTGAAGTAATTGTATTGCTATATTTAAATGTCATTAAATCAGCTGTGGAGAATTTGGTCTCTCTATCCATTCAGTTTAGAATTGTACTACACGCACTCTTCAAAAGAAAACTTTTAGCATCTGTGGTTCGATGAAGAATGTGTAACATCCATAGTGGAACAAAAGGTTCTTTATAATAGACTAAAGGTTCTTCTGATTATTAAATATCTGTGGCATCACTGCAAATATTTAAGACGGTAGAGACTTTAGTCAGGTTGCATAGCAGCAAAGTTACAGGTTTATCCTTTTTATGGTTGCATGAAGAAAAGGCTTTGATAACTTATTTTTAATCAATAAATATAATTAGAATAAGACACTATATAGAGCTGTTACCAATCAAATGAAATTACCCATTTACATTAATGATGTTAATAAATAAATCAGACAATGCACTGGTAATTTATTAATATCCCAACAGTTCTGGTCTTGAAACAAAATCTAGAGTCCTCTAAGTCTGAGACCGAGACAAGGCCGAGTACAAATGTGGTCGAGACCGAGACAAGACCTTCAAAAAATGGTTTTAAGACCGGTCTCGAGTACTACAACACTAGCACGCGCTCTTATACCATTCAAAAAACTAAACCTCTTTATTATTTATGTAATATGACAGTCCCAATCATAGTCATTATAAGTTGTGCAGTTCTGTTTGAACTGTGTGCTTTACTACCACTCTAATTCTTAACCAAATACATCCTATATGAGATAAATCAGATATATGTAGGCTCACACAAAATAAACACAATATTACAACTTACATTTGCACAAAACAAAAGGCTGTGAATGCACACACAAACTTATAGTCATGATGAAGGTGTAACTCCGGCTGTACAATGTTCCCAAATAGAACTGCGCTCGCTTCGTTTTTTCCTCGTGTCTGTTTCGTGGTTGAGCAGCACGCACGCGCATGACCCTGCTTAATCGATGATCGATAAGTTTTAGCGATTAATTGTCAACATCCCTATCAGTAACTGAATGTTAGATTCAAGATTCAAGAGTTTTATTTGTCACATACACAGTTATATACAGAATATACAACCGGCAGTGAAATGTAAACAGGTCCGCTCCATGGACAGTGCAAATTCACAGTTAAAAACACAAGGAAGAAATTATAATAGAAATAGGATATAAAAAAAAAAAAAAAAAAAAACTCTCTATATATATATATATATGTCTATATCTGTAGAATTATAAATAATCAAGTCAAGAGAAAAAAAGGTAACAAATAAGGATAAAGTGGAATAAAATAATTGAAGTAGACTTTGCAGTGAGTAAACTGTAGACTTATAAATATGTGGTTAACAAATGTATAAAGAGTATAATGTGCAAACAGGTTTATGACAGGTTGTTACACAGTAACAACGAGAACAGAAAGTGCAGTGCAATGTCAGTGTATCGATGTTTATCCTGAAGTGAAGTCACGTGATGTTAAGTGATTGAGTTCAGGAGTCTGATGGCCTGGGGGAAGAAGCTCCTCCTGAGTCTCTCAGTTTTGGCCATCAGGCTTCGGAAGCGCTTACCAGATGGTAGCAGCGTGAAATGAGGGTTTGCAGGGTGATTAGAGTCCTTGATGATCTTGGTAGCTCTACCTTTGCAGCGTTTGGTGTAGACGTCCTGCAGAGACGGGAGAGCTGACCCTGAGATACGCTCGGATAAGCGCACTACTCTTTGCAGGGCTTTGCGGTCATGACTGGTGCTGTTCCCATACCACGCTGTGATGCACTGAGTTAAAACACTTTCTATCGCCCCTAAATAGAAAGTTTTCAGGATAGCTGGTGAAACCCTGAATTTCCTCAGCTGGCGCAGGTGGTACAGTCTTTGCCTGGCTTTTTTCACCTGTGTCTGAATGTGAGCAGTCCAGGTCAGGTCCTCGGAGATGTTTACACCCAGGTACTTGAAGCTGCTCACTCTCTCTACTGGTGACCCGCTGATCATGAGGGGGAGTATGTCCGTTGCTGTCTCTTCCTGAAGTCCACAATCATTTCTTTGGTCTTGCCAACATTCAGAGAGAGACAGTTGTCCTGGCACCATGATGTTAGATGCTCCACCTCGTCCAAGTATGCCGTCTCATTGTTGTTGGAAATGAGGCCCAGGACAACAGTATCATCAGCAAATTTGATGATAGAGGTGGAGCTGTGTGTGGACAAACAGTCATGCGTGTAGAGAGAGTAGAGCAGGGGCTCAGGACACAGCCCTGTGGAGCTCCCACACTCAGGGTGATGGAGGTGGAGGTGGACTGGCCTATTCTCACCACCTGAGGCCTGCCAGTGAGGAAGTCCTCAATCCAGTGGCAGAGAGAAGGATTCAGGCCGAGATCCAGGAGTTTGGAGGTTAGCTTGGTGGGAACTATGGTGTTAAAGGCTGAGCTATAGTCAATAAATAGCAGTCTTACGTAGTTCCCACTTTTGCTGTCGATGTGAGTGAGGGAGGAGTGGAGGACATGAGAGATGGCATCTTCAGTCGATCTATTGGGACGATAGGCAAACTGAAGAGGGTCCAAAGTGTCAGGAATGAAGGCGCAAATGGTGTTTTTAATGAGTCTCTCAAAGACCTTCATGACTATAGGCGTGAGAGCCACTGGACGATAGTCATTTAGGCAAGAGGGTTTACTGTTCTTAGGGACAGGGATGATGGTGGATTTTTGAAGGAGGTGGGGACCACAGATGTAGCGAGGACTCATTAAAGATAGATGTAAACAACCCGGTGAGCTGATCAGCACAGGACCGCAGAACACGACCTGAAATACCATCCGGCCCAGCAGCTTTCCTGACGTCCACACGCTTGAGTGCCCTCCGAACTTCATCCTCCGAGACAGAGATCACGTGATTGTTGCTGCTCTGAGTAATTTCCTCTAACGCGCCACTTGGCGGAGTCGCGTTACGCGGTTTACAGTCAAAGCGAGCATAGAAAGAGTTTAACTCGTTCACGAGCAACGGATCAACGCTTGCCTCTGCAGAGGATTTAGATCCAAAGGAGCAGATGGACCTCAGACCTTGCCACATGCGCCGCGAGTCGTTGAGTTGGAAATGAGACTCCACTCGGTCTTTATAACGGAGTTTTGCGGCTTTAACTGCTCGTCTGAGAGCATAGCAGGACGATCTGTATTCATTCATATTCCCTGAATGGAGACCGGCGTTGTAAGCAGCAGTGCGTGCGTTCACTGCCGCGCGGATTGAATTGTCCGCGTAATTGTTAGCATAAACATATTTTTAGTCAAGTCAGAATTACTTTCTGTGGTAATTGACTGAATACAGAATCCTCTCGGTTCCTCGCATTTAATTATATTTTATTATATTTCTGACCTTTTGAATGTTGATGAGAGTGCTGTTAGTGCATAGAAAGGGATTAGCATTTTTGCATTCATTAATGCTTATGCTGCTCGCAACTCCGCTATGATCTCTCACATTTTATGATTAAATGTTTGTCTTCTGTTTATTACCAAAGCATGACTAAAGTGTCTTCTGCTTGCCTGGTTTAACAACCCCCCCTATATCACCAAGAACACTCAAAAATCTGTATTTCATGTTACCCAAATGCAATCCGTCTTTACATAATCATTTCACATTAGATATGCTTTTACATCTTCTTATTAACTTATCTACATGCTGCTAATTTAGGATGAGTAACTATATTTGACTGCATTGTGAACGTGTTCTGTCTGCACTGCAGTCGCTGCATATGACTGAATCCAAAGGTGCTACATTATACCAAGCCTTGTTAAACAGCAAAATATTGATTGTAACCCAGAGTTAATTAGTTACGGACTTACTAAGCCAAGCATCTGTTGTTTTGGTTCTCTGTAAGAAAATTTCATAAATTACTTATTTTAATGGCATTGTTCACCCAAAAATGAAAAATCTTCATTTACTCACCCTTATGTTGGTCCGACTCTGTTATTGAGAAATCTTTTATAAAAGATGAAATGGGATAAAAGAATATCTAAGTGGATGCTGAGAGTAAATGATGACAAACTGGTCATTTTGGGCAAACTTTCTTTTACCATCAGTGTAAATTGCTATTTTACTTGTAAAAGAAAATAGTTGGTAACAATTTATTTTACAGTGTCCTTGTTACGTAACAGTATATTATGCATAATTACATGCAACTAATCCTAACCGTATAGTAAGTGCGTTGTTAATTATTACTCGGTACTTAAATGTATTATTATACTGTAACAAGAACACCTTAAAATAAAGGGCTACACTTTATTTTAAGGTTTTATTGTTACAGTGTAATTATATATTTAAGTACTGAGTAATAATAGTTAACTACATATACTTACTATAGGGTTATGGTAGGATTAGGATTTGGTTGAGGGTTAGTTGCATGTAGTTATGCATAATTAACCATTAATACAGTAAGTACATGTAACATATGTAAAATAAAGTGAAATTATGACCAAATAGCTAATTGAATATTGATTAACATTATAAAGGGAAAATCATTTCAGATTTTGAAGAAAACAAAATTACAAACAGAAAAGCTGTGTCTGAAATTGCATACTAATTAATCATGAATAAGTAATTACGTCATAACCGCTAAAATGTATGTTGTATTTAATATATACTTGTGTAGTATGAATGAATTTCGGATATACTGCATTCGCCATGTTGTCATAATCATGTGACCTATCAATGTTAGTTGAGTCCCTTCACTGTCATTCATAAATCCTCTCCTGTGGCCTCATGGGATAGTAAAGTGTCCATCGTATGCCAATCTTGCCAGAAGTAGTAGGTCACCTGGCGATATTTGCTTTATTTTTTATGAGTACTGTTAATTTCGGACATACTACTCTCTTGTCACATACTGTTTTTTGCCTACTAAATAGTATGCAATCTGGTATACAGTCAAACACTTTCTCTTGAAATGCCATGTACTGCAATAAGACCAGCAACATGCATTAGTAAAATAAACGGTCGATTTTAATTCCATGTTGACTTGCACTTCAGAAAAAGGAAGATTATGCATTGATGCTGTACTCGTAATCAAATGTCTTTTGAGATGTTCCTTTTCTTGTGGTATCATGCAACAATATGAAATATTAAAACTGCTTGTTCATTTCATCTTTTCACAGGAGATTCAACATGGCCACTGCTGCCGTCTTACAAGTTTGTTGCATCCGGGCTTGAACGCGTCTGCGTTCTTCCTCGAGTGCTCTTAGAGTGCATGATGTAAATGCATTTCGACTGCCTTTCCAAAATGAACGACTGAAATATGAATCTCATTCAAGCTTTCTGGACCTCCGGTCCGACGTCTGATTAAATCAAGCCCCTCAAACGACCATCAGAGGGGGAAATAAGGAGTAGAGGTGGCTGCTGGTTGGTGGTGGAGGACGTGGAGGTGGAGGAGGAGGGGGATTTGGAAACCATCTATATCCTTTGGAATATACCATTTGTGGAATATCACTGTGTATTTGGAATATTGCAGAACTTTGGGAGTTTCGCTGTAGTTTCTGGAATCATTTCGGAATATTAGGAATTTCGCTCCTGTTCGCAGTCATGAAGGTGAACCCGAGCTCTTGTTTGTGTCCTGTACTTTTGTGCCTGTGTTTTCTGGAGAGGGGTTATGAGGCGAGCCATTACGGCCAGGCCAAAGTCATTTCCAGGAGCCACAATGCAACTCACAACCACAACCAGACTAAGGACGGGGAAACAGAGGTCCACCATCGGCCAAAGCGGGGATGGATATGGAACCAATTCTTTGTCTTAGAGGAGCATATTGGTCCAGATGCACAATATGTAGGAAAGGTAAGCATGACATTTCCTCTGGAAAATTTTAAATTCCCTTATTTTGTAATTGTTACCACCCACAACATGTAACACAGAAAGTCTTTAAGTCCTACTGTCCCTGCTGGAAATATATATATACACTTAGTCTTAGCCAGTATATGTTCATCTGCATTATTTATTTATTTGTTTATTTATTTTAATGAAATTAATCAGAGAAAAGAGAATCTTTGCAGTTTAATTTTCCTGATTGGAGTGCAGGATGAAATGGAAAACAGCTAAAACCAGCCTAAGCTGGTGTCCGTTAGCTGGTCTTCTAGCCTCCTCATGGCTGGTTTTACAGAGGTGTTGGCCACTTCTTCAAATGGAAACACCAGCTTGGCCAGGTTGAGAGACCAGCTTGACCATCCTAAACCTGTTGCATCCAGCTTAAACCAGTTAGGTTTTTCTTCTTTTCTTCTTTCTCCTTTGGTTTGTTTTCCTGGAAGGGAAGGACTTTAAATGTGTATATCTGCTAAAAGGGTCAACTTTCAGAGTATACTAGCAAATAGATGACATAATAAATCTAAAGACGAATCTAGACAAATCTAATAAACAAGGCAATCATACTTTATTTTGTTGGTCTTAGCTGAAGTAAGGTTGTTAGGTTTCCCAGCCTGAACAGCTGTGCTGAGTGGTCTATAACCCCTGTAGAACAATATAGAAAACCAAATAGACCAGCCTGACCATTGTGCTGCTTGTTATTGGGGTCATTTTTAACAGGGATTTAACAGGAGTCTAAGATAATGTTGAAACATTTCAGACTCTCATGAACAACATAAATTTGTAAATCAAGCAAGTGACCTTATGCTCTTTCTCTGACCTTATTCCATCACTTGTCTGTACCCGCTGGCCTTGATCGATAACGTCTTTGCATGGAGTTAGCTTAGCACAGCAAAACAGCAGCTCAGAACTGCAGCTTGACTTATTGGTTCGTGTTTGAGATTTGACAGCCTTCATCATTTTGGCTAGAAGTCATGCCGGTTCTCCCGTGTTTGCCTCATGGGCTTGTCGATCTTGTGAAACATGAATTTTGTGTCCGTGCCAAATAGCAAATAGGGCCATGAATCTATTAGCATTAGCAAGTCAGTCTGGAATCAGCATGGAAACTTTTGCAGTGGCCACATTTGCGTTTATTTTACTAGATGAATGGTATAGGCTACTTTATGTAATTATTTTATTTTTATACTTTATACACTTTATGCGTATGATATGTATAAAGCATTCCTCTTCAGCATTCCTCTTTTTAATTTTCAAATAACTTTGCTTTTATAGGAAGTTAAACTCCTTGTTTTTTTTTTTTTTACTGACATTTCCATCCAAAATGTCAATTGAATTGGCAAAAACTAAATAAATGATATGGAAATTAGACAGTTGATATTACTGTCACTTTACTGTCCTCAAAGAAAAAAATATATATTCTGATTTGGGTCTATTTTTAAATATTAAAATGGAAAAGTTACATTTTTACATTTCTACATTACTTATATTATACCATACTTGTACTGTTTACATTGTATTATTGTTATATATATTTTTATTGGTTTGTCACACTAGTGAAAAAGGGGAAAAAATTATTGCAACATATACACTTTCCCTTATACAAATATATACAGTTGTGGTCAGAATTTTTGGCACCCCTGGTAAATGTGGCTAATAAAAATAAATCTGCGATGTTTATCCTTTTGATCTTTTATCTAAAAATGCGTAAACATCTAACCTTTCGTTGAAGTAAAAGACTTGAAAGTGGGGGGAAACTCACATTATGAAATAAATGCTTTTCTCCAACACACATTGGCCATAATTATTGGCACCCTTTTATTAAATACTTTTTGCAACCTCTTTTTGCCAAGATAACAGCTCTGAGTCTTCTCCTATAATGCCTGATGAGTTTGGAGAACACCTGACGAGAGATCAGAGACCATTCCTTCATACAGAATCTCTCCAGATCCTTCAGAGTCCCAGATCCATGTTGGTGCTTCTCCTCTTCAGTTCACCCCACTCAGTTTCTATAGGGTTCAGGGAACTGGGACGGCCATGGCAGAAGCTTCATTTTGTGCTCAGTGACACATTTGTGTGTTGATTTTGATGTTTGTTTTGGATCATTGTCCTGATGGAAGATCCAACCATGGCCCATTATAAGATTTCTAGCAGAAGCCGTCTGGTTTTGATTTTTTTATCTGTTGATATTTGCTAGAATCCACCATGTATCTGAACAAGACCTCCAGCAAAAAAAAAAAAAAACAGGCCCACAACATTAAAGATCCAGCAGTATTTTTAACCGTGGGCATGGGGTACTTTTTATCCCTGTTTGCATCAAACACATCTGGTGGGTTTTCTGTTTTTCTGTTTCATCTGACCACAGAGCCAGGTCCCTTTTGAATAGCCAATCATATCTGACAACTGGATATACTATAGCTTGTTTCTGGATGAGCAAGGAAGATTTTTTTTTTAATCCCTTCCAAACAACTTGTGGTGATTTATTGTTAGATTTTAAAAAGGCTTTCTGACCCCAAGACTCAACTAATCTCTGCAGTTCTCCATCTGTGATCCTTGGAGAGTCTTTGTCCACTCAAACTCTCCTCGTCTCCGTGCATTAGGACGATACAGACACACGTCCTCTTCCAGGCAGATTCAGAACATCTTTAGTTGATTGATTCTTAATTATTGCCCTGATGGTGGAAATGGGGATTTTCAATGCTTTAGCTATTTTCTTACATAAGTAAGAAAAGTATCAATAATTATGGTCAACGTTTTTTGGAGAAAAGCATTTATTTCATAATGTGATTTGCCCCCTACTTTCAATTCTTTAACTTCAACGAAAGGTTAGATTTTTGCACATTTTTAAATAAAAGATCAAAAGGATAAACACTGCAGATTTACTTTTACAGCCATCTTTGATATTAGCCATATTTACCAGGGGTGCCAATAATTCTGACCACAACTGTATACATTTTAAGTTGTACATTTTAATAGTTTGTCTGCTATGATCAGATATTCACTATCAGCAGAACCTCTTCTCATAACAGTAGAAGCTCAATGAAAGACACTCTGCCACTGTCCTTGAGCTCCCCAGTACTCAAAAACTGCATTACGCATCGTAAATTGATTCAATAAACGTTGTTTAATGGGTACTGTGAGACGGTTAGCAGGGGGCACTGCTCTATCCCAGTGTCCTCCTTTTATTCTCTTTGTGTATCGTCTCTCTCTCTTTCTGAAGCAGAGATTGATTCAGCAGGTCGTGTCCATGTGCTTTGCGTCTCTTTACTGGAGCGTTGCACAATGAGGCCGTAGGAAGCTGGTTAAGTTGTCTGACTTCCCTTATCTTCAGAAATATGTAAATATGTGGCGGTTGATCAGTATTCAGGGTACGCAAGCATAAGGTAATGCAGGGGAAAGAGAAACAGACGTGCAGACAGAGAAAGATAGAAAAGACACATTATTATTTGCTGCCTTCAAATCATGTTGGAATGATTGTATTTATGAAGTGAGTGTGCAGGAAGGACATCAATATGTTGGAAAGGAGTGTGTTTATCATACCTGGAGAAAGATATCCGTTAGCATTCACATGCATCGTCATAGCAGTTGCCTCGGCTGTCTCAGGAAGTATGCAATTTGAAATCTGACATTTTTCATTTTTAGTTATGTACCTTTATTTTGAAATAACTTTTCAAACTGCTTAACCCAGTATTATATGGTTTACTGCTAAAACATCCGCTGTGATATAATGAAATATTTGCTTTAATAAAAATAAAACGTTATTTTGTGAACTGTCATCAGTAGAATTGTTAAACCAAGTTGTAATTGTGATCATTGGCTGTATATTTACATCAGTTTATCTTTTTTTATGTTCTCGCTGGTGAATAATAGTGATTAAATGTTATAAAATACTTCTCATTTAGCTGGTTTATGAGGTGACACTAATTTGCTATCATTCTCTGTGAATAATTTATAAGAAGCATAAAATACATATAAAGCATAAATTACTCCCAAAACCATCCAAGAAAAATTAGAATGCAAATCTCAGCTCACAAGTACAACTTCCCAGGAGGACTTGAAGGCAGCAATGGAAAATTGCCTCTTTGAGAGAAAATCTAATGGTACAAAAATGCATTTTTGTGACAATGAGATGGGAAAAAAAAGGTTTATTTACATCTTCGTGTTTTAGCTTTAAGCATGACAGGCAAATTGAATGCAAAAGAATGTAATTCATGTTTCACATTTATATTGAGGAAAAATATATTTTGTCTGTTCAGACTGATAAAATGGCGATGATGTGATGTTGAAATGCTTGAACTTTAAAGAGGCCATACCCTTTTCATGTCTTGATTTAGTTTCCGGGGTCTACTAAAATAGGTTTTCATGCTTGCATGTTCAAAAATCACATTATTTTTCACATATTTGACATTGTTGCATCACCTCTCTTCTCAGTCTGTCAGTAACGCTCTGTTCAGTTCCTCTCTATAAAGCCCCTCCTTCTGAAATACACAATGTGCTCTGATTGGTCGGCTGGACCACTGTGTTGCGATCGGTCAGCTGCTTCGAGCATTATTTTGGAAATGCCACACCCCTTACAATAACCGTGAGTTTCAACCATAAAACAATGGATGTAGTTTCCATGATGTCACCCATAGCTTTCTGAAGAGCATTTTTGAAGACCAAAGTGGGCGGAGTCGGCTGTCATGTCACGGATAACAGAAAATTAGCTGAGGTGCCTGGTTACTGAAACCAGCAGCAGCGATCCACCTGTCACTCAAGTGGCCACGCCCTTAGTTATGCAGAACTTTAAGGCTTAAAATAATTTAAATGGATGAGTTACACCCCTTTTTTTGCATATACCTTGGGTGAGAATTATTTAAATGAGGAATATTGTGACATGTTTGTTCCCAGAAGAAAACTCAAGACTACAATGGAGGCGTCTCAGGGAGCTCAGAAACAGTGCGCACTGATATAGATAATAACTCCCTTTGGAGTGACTTTGTAACTTTGCAGACTGCTTTCATGCTCAAACATTACACACTAAAGAAAGTTACACAAAGTTATGTTAAAAAGCATAATAGGTCCTCTTTAAAGCCACAGGCAGGACTAGACTTTCTTTTAGCGTGACTTGACATTGTAACTGGAGTGCTACATGGGTATTAAGCAGATGGTATTAATTTAAAATTGCATTACTTCAAAATAGAGCCTTATCAGGTTGTTAATTGCATGAAATAATAATTAAGTTTTGTCTTCCTTTATTAGCATATCTGCACGACTGCTTCTGAAGAGCTCTGATTGGTTAGCTCTCTACGGCAGGTTGGATTAAGTTGCCCCCGAGCCCTCTGGCCACCGCTGTGCGCCGTACTCAAACAGTTTACAAAAATTGAACAAGGTTTACAGCGTCAACAGAATATGCTAATCCTCAACGATAAAATGCCATTAAGAGCAAGCTGTTATGAGGGATTTAATTTGACATGCGCATGCAAAAGGCAAGGTCCCAAGATCGTTAGTGCGGCTAACTCCCTCATATTTAATTACCGCCTCTATCACAGGGGCTGGTAAAATATGGCCATGATGCGAAATGACCCTTAATTAGATCGGCAAAGACTCTAGACAATTAATCCTTCAGCCCCTCCGTTTGTGTGTGTGTATGTGTGTTTATTTTGAGTCTTTGCTTAATTAAAACTTGCAGACGCTTGCAATAGAACACGAAAGGTTCCCGCGAGGGATGACAAACTGAGATGATAGACCCTGCCTTCCTACCTAATGTGGTTGAGTGCTTTACTGGTGGCATCCTTATCCTCAAAGATGGATAAAAGGGACCAGAAAAGCTGTTTTGCCAAAATACCAGTTTTTAGAGGTCAAAGTACCATATGATTAGAGTAATCACCTCATTGGCGTTCCATGAAGCAAATTTGTAATGAATGCACCATGGATAAACAACTCGGTTAATACATACAGGTTTGTATTACCAGATTGTTTAAGTCGATACCAATACCAGTGCAATTTCAACACAGATTTCGCTAGCACAGTGTAATCAAATATGTATGGAAGCTCATATCTTATTAAATATAACACAATTGTGATTATTTCTAGCAGTTGCGACTGTAATTTCACAGTTGTGACTATTTCTCATAATATGGACCTCATACTGTATCTCACAGTGAGACTGTCGCTGCATCCGAAATCACATAGTCTCTTGAGCAGGTACTTATTTTGAAAAAGTTCTTACTTTGCAAATGCTAAAAAGTACATTCTGTATATGAATGTGTGTAGTATGACATGATAATGTGGATGTACTATATTCGCCATGTTGTCATTGTCATGTGACCTACCAGCATCAGTTGTGTCGCTTGTCTACCATTCACAAATCCTCTTCCGTGGGCTCATGGGATGGGAAAGTGTCCATTGCATGCACTCGCTGGAAGTAGTAGGTCATCCGATTATATCTTGCCTACACTTTTATGAGTCACATACTGTTTTTTGCCTACTACATAGTAGGCAGTATGCAATTTCGGATACAGCTTGTTTCTATTTTACATTTTATTTTATTTTATTTTATTTTATTTTTATTTTTTTTTGAGGCAGCAACAAGATTGCATAAGTATTTGATGAATAGAAAACATTATTAAAAATATAGATAAATATTAATATATCAATTCTTCTGTATATGAATTAATACTGTATATTAAAAATAAATATTAACGTGTATGCATATCAATATGAATATCAATGTTGAAATTAAATATTAATATTAATTAAATAATTAATGTATATGAATGAAGTACATTTATTATTGATCTCACAGTGTGACTATTACTTCATTTTAACTATTTAAATATTACCTTTACATTTTTTAGAAACAGTTATTGTTTTAATATTATGTGTAGCATATATTCATAAAATCCTTTTAAAAACACTATATATTCATATAAATATATTTATTTAATATGTATATTCATTTACAAATGGAATATTAATATGTCTAAATAATAATACAAATATTTATATTGACATTAAATGTTAATTATTTATTGTTTTAATAATTATGTAAATAAATGTATATAAAAAGTAGGTATGTTTATCTTAAATAATTTAAATAAATTATAATAGCTGCATTTGTTATTCAATTAAGCGACCAGGTACCAAATTTAGTCAGTAAACTGTAAAAAGACTGTTTTGTTTTTTTTAGAAATAAAACACGAGTTAGAAAGCACAGCATGCATCATCTAATAACACAAAGACTGTCTTACAAGGTCCTTGACTGAGGTAGTAACTCATCCCTGAGTGTTCATCCTCAGCATTGGGAGACTGTTATTCCTCATGCTCCGCATGGAGACACATGTGTAACATATATGATGTACAATGTTTGTGCAGGTGATGGAATATTCAAGGCGATGCAGCTTTATGTATTGTCAGACCTTGAAAGGGAAGCGGTGCAGTTCTGCCTCCTGTCAGGCAGCCTCTCTTTTTACAGAAGGGTCCTTGAAAAACTTCAGGTTTGGCCTATGTGGCGCTCATACATTACCCGAGAGGAAGAGGAGACAGAGAGACTCAGACAATCCTGTGATCGTCTCTTTAGCAAAAATCCCTCTCAGATTCCATAATCGTGCATTTTTAATCTTGTGATTCTTTGGTAGGCACCAAAATGTTAGACTGGATTAGTGTCTTGGGAGATTATCTAATTCTGGAGTGTCTGGAGTAAAGTTTGTAGTAAGTCAGTTATGCAGTAACTAAACTCAGAGCTCTATATGCATATTCATATAGAATGCTATATGAAAATTCAGTCTGCATATTTATTTATTGATTTAATACAGTGGTGGCCAAAATTATTAGAACACCTGACAGATCTGAAAATATTGACCTTTTTTGCCTCCAAAACATGATTTCATTTCATAATGTTCATGAAACATGCAGATGGTTGCTCTGACCATCAAATGTCAGATCTGTTTTTATCAACTTTTAACTTTAATATTTGGTATGTCCTCCTTCTGCAGCACAGTGTGTCAATATATTTCCTCTGAGAACTGCAACACTAATGTTATCCCATGCCTTCTGCAAATGAAGCCAAAGGGTTTCCTTTGAATGTACGATAGATCTGTCCAGTTTATTTTCCAACTCGCCCCAAATGTGCTCGATGGGGCTGAGGTCCGGACTTTGATGGGGCCAGTCCATAATTTTCAGTGTTCCAGAAGATTCCTTTCATTGCAGGTAGTTCCGGCAATATTTAGAAGAATATTTTGGGTCATTGTCCTCTTGGAAAATAAATCCAGGCCCAATAAGACAACTCCCAGATGAAGTGTTCTAATCATTTTGGCCACCAAATGGTACTTTTGACTCATTTAACTTAACCTTTGCATATACAGTAGATATGTTATGCTGACCACATACTTTTTAAGTAACAACTACGTTTATTTACTTATTTGTTCTCTGATTGTAGGGAAAACTGGAGTTGCTCCTGCTATTTTAGAACGATTTTGCTGTCTGAGACAAATTTAACACCCAGAAAGATTCACTTTCAAACAGAACAACATGTCGCTTATATAATAAGTCATCTACACTCACCTAAAGGATTATTAGGAACACCTGTTCAATTTCTCATTAATGCAATTATCTAATCAACCAATCACATGGCAGTTGCTTCAATGCATTTAGGGGTGTGGTCCTGGTCAAGACAATCTCCTGAACTCCAAACTGAATGTCAGAATGGGAAAGAAAGGTGATTTAAGCAATTTTGAGGGTGGCATGGTTGTTGGTGCCAGACGGGCCGGTCTGAGTATTTCACAATCTGCTCAGTTACTGGGATTTTCACGCACAACCATTTCTAGGGTTTACAAAGAATGGTGTGAAAAAATAAAAACATCCAGTATGCGGCAGTCCTGTGGGCGAAAATTCCTTGTTGATGCTAGAGGTCAGAGGAGAATGGGCCGACTGATTCAAGCTGATAGACGAGCAACTTTTATAGAATAACCACTCGTTACATCCGAGGTATGCAGCAAAGCATTTGTGAAGCCACAACACACACAACCTTGAGGCAGATGGGCTACAACAGCAGAAGACCCCACCGGGTACCACTCATCTCAACTACAAATAGGAAAAAGAGGCTACAATTTGCACAAGCTCACCAAAATTGGACAGTTGAAGACTGGAAATATGTTGCCTGGTCTGATGAGTCTCCATTTCTGTTGAGACATTCAGATGGTAGAGTCAGAATTTGGTGTAAACAGAATGAGAACATGGATCCATCATGCCTTGTTACCACTGTGCAGGCTGGTGGTGGTGTAATGGTGTGGGGGATGTTTTCTTGGCACACTTTAGGCCCCTTAGTGCCAATTGGGCATCGTTTAAATGCCATGGCCTACCTGAGCATTGTTTCTGACCATGTCCATCCCTTTATGACCACCATGTACCCATTCTCTGATGGCTACTTCCAGCCAGATAATGAACCATGTCACAAAGCTCGAATCATTTCAAATTGGTTTCTTGAACATGACAATGAGTTCACTGTACTAAAATGGCCCACACAGTCACCAGATCTCAACCCAATAGAGCATCTTTGGGATGTGGTGGAACGGGAGCTTCGTGCCCTGGATGCATCCCACAAATCTCCATCAACTGCAAGATGCTATCCTATCAATATGGGCCAACATTTCTAAAGAATGCTTTCAGCACCTTGTTGAATCAATGCCACGTAGAATTAAGGCAGTTCTGAAGGTGAAAGGGGGTCAAACACAGTATTAGTATGGTGTTCCTAATAATCCTTTAGGTGAGTGTATATTATACACAGCTTTTTTTTTTTTTTTTTTTCACTTAACAATGATCTTTTATCAATGACGTCACTCTGAGAAATGAGCAGAAAATTCTCTCTTTTGTCCAGACACTCAATCACATCTTATAAAAAGTTTTCTTTGTTTAAAAACATAACTGTTTCATACAATCTCCCATATTAAAATTTAATATTACACATACTCCTTAATAATACATGTATTTCCAAAATTGGCTTACAGGAAAGTGCATATTGAAAAACCAGTTTAAAAACTCAGTGTAACTCAAGCAGATAGCTGAAGAAGGATGGCAAAAAAATGTGTATTTCTCCACTGATGACTGACTTTGTTTCCTCTGAAGGTTTTTACTTTGTTTATATAAATGGTTTGAGCATATTTCAACATAATGTGTCCAAAAACCCTCTAGCCTCAAATGTGTCTGTTCTGCTCTGTCAGCGTTACAGGTCTTGACATGCTCTGATACAAAAGGTGTTTGAATGTTTTATTCATATGTTATATATGGATGGTCCCCTGGCAGAATCAAGGAACCGTTTCTGCTTTGAGTAGCAGGATGGGGAAGCTGAGCTGTTCAAGGCTAAACTTTAGCCTTCTCTTATGAAGTTTTAGCTTAAATGTAAATGCTTGCCACTTAAGTAAATGTTCATTACAGTTTGAGACATAATTTTAAAGTAAAATAAAATGCATGTGTGTGTGTGTGTGTATGTATGTATGTATATATATATATATATATATATATATATATATATATATATATATATATATATATATATATATATATATATATATATATATATATATATATATATATATATATTAAATTCACACATGGGGATGTCTTTAATTTTTCAATTGTTTCTCAACAATGAGATCTAATGAAGGCCGAATGGAAAATGTTTTGAGACATTATCATCTAGTTACACAATCTATAGACATTTGACTACACAAAATTCTCCCTTTCCTCAATTTAATCTGATTGCTGTCTTGGAGAAACCATTCACTCACTGACTCACACACTCACTCACTCACTCACTCACTCACTCACTCACTCACACTCACTCACTCACTCACTCACTCATTCCCACACACACACACACACACACACACACACACACACACACACATTGTGTTTCCATGTTTTATGGGGACTTTCCATAGACATAATGATTTTTATACTGTATAAACTGTATATTCTCTCCCCTTACACTAACCCTACCCCTAAACCTACCCGTCACAGAAAACTTTCTGCATTTTTACATTTTCAAAAAACATTGACCAAGACATTGGCGTTTACGTAACCCATTAGGTAGGGTTCACACACACACACACACACACACACACACACACACACACACACACACACACTCACTCACTCACACGCGCACACAAATGGACCTGATTATTAGAAAGGTGCAGGCTAGAAAAAATTAAACGATTATTGAACCACTAACAAAGGCATTGTGCATACACACACACACACACACACACACACTGATTAAAAGCTCTTCAGAGGAAAAAAGGATAAGTTTAATCAGAGACAAGTCCACCTTACTAATTGTGAATATAAAGCTCTGTGGTGATTGATGAGTTTATTTTACTCTTTGACCTCATTCTCCTTCGCTCCTCCTCATACTCCCTCAATCTCCCTCAATCTCCCTCGTTCAGTGTCTCTCTCCTGCATCTCAAAGACTTTTTGTCCTGTCATTGAGGGTTTTTTTTCTATTCCACACTCCATCCATCCTGACTCACACTTAATGAGACCTGTCTTCACTCATTTTACTTCTAAATTTTACAGCAATTTCTGGCAATTTTACTCCACATAATGAGATATCAAACATTATATGAGTAATAGACCCATTAAGTAATTAATTATTACATGAGTTGGTAATAACTTTTCAAAATTATATTTGTGTTTATTGAAGAATAGTCAGTGACAATAACTTTTATGTGAAATTTTTTATATTTTGCTAGAAATTCTGGAATAATGTCTTATTTGTGGATAAAATGACTGGCTTCTGTCAGAGGAAAATAAAAAGTGGAAGAAGTTAATTTGCTGGGTTTCCAAGGTTACAGGGTTACTGTGAGCATTATTCAGAAGTAACTGTCTATCCTGTTAGTGGATGTTGCTGTGCAAGTGTGAGACTTTTATTCAAGGTGTCATTTTTGGAGGACTCTGAGGGCAGATGTTAAAATCCAGAAATAATGAGGTCTTTGATAAGTGAACAACTGAAAAGGCAGTGAAAAGTAAATAGAAATATGTCATTAGTAGAAATCTATTTCTTTTAAAGTGTTTAAACATTACAAAAATCTTAATCATAATTTTCACTTGTTTTCTGGGAAAACTGCATAACCAGCATTAAAGATTTGCAATTTACTTTGATTTACAATTATTTAATTACTTGTTTTCAAAGAAAAATGGAGTAAGAAAAGTGAACTTCATTCAGACATTCTTTACTTTTAGGCATTACATGACAAAAAAAAATATATATATATATATTTTTTTTTATTTATTTATTTATTTATTTATTTATTTATTTATTTATTTATTTATTTATTTATTTATTTATTTTTTTATATATACTGCCTTTTTCAGTGTATGTGTTCATCCCCCTTTTGCTGCCAAAACAGCCCTGACCCGTCGAGGCATGGAGCATGGACTCCACTAGACCCCTGAAGGTGTGCTGTGGTATCTGGCACCTAGATGTTAGTAGCAGATCCTTTTAGTCCTGTAGGTTGTGAGGTGGGGCCTCCATGGATCAGACTTTATTGTTTGGCACATCCCACAGATGCTCAATTGGATTGAGATCTAGGGAATTTCGAGGCCAAATCAACACCTCAAACTCGTTGTTGTGCTCTTCAAACCATTCCTGAACCATTTTTGCTTTGTGGCAGGAGCATTATCCTGCTGAAAGAGCCACAGCCACCAGGGAATACCGTTTCCATGAAAGGGTGTACATGGTCTCCAACAATGCTTAGGTAGGTGATACGTGTCAAAGTAACATCCACATGGATGGCAGGACCCAAGGTTTCCCAGCAGAACATTGCCCAAAGCATCACACTTTTTTTCATCCACGTAAAAGAAAACGTGATTCATCAGACCAGGCCTTCTTCCATTGCTCCGTGGTCCAGTTCTGATGCTCACGTGCCACTGTTGGCGGTGGATGGGGTCAGCATGGGTACCCTGACTGGTCTGCGACTATGCAGCCCCATACGCAACAAACTGTAATGCACTGTGTATTCTGACACCTTTCTATCAGAACCAGCATTAACTTCTTGAGCAATTTGAGCTCCAGTAGCTCGTCTGTTTGATCGGACCACACGGTCCAGCCTTCACTCCCCACGTGCATCAATGAGCCTTGGCCGCCCATGACCCTGTCGCCGGTTCACCACTGTTCCTTCCTTGGAGCACTTTTGATAGATACTGACCACTGTAGACCAGGAACACCCCACAAGAGCTGCAGTTTTGGAGATGGCCCTAGTTTGGCCCTTGACAAACTCGCTCAAATCCTTGCGCTTGCCCATTTTTCCTGCTTCTACCACATCAACTTTGAGGACAAAATGTTCATCGAAATATGATGAAATATAAGTCATTAGTGACAAGCTTTTTTTCATGTTTTTAGGCATTACATGACAAAAAAAATAAATCATTTGTTTAAAAAAATATGGTTTGCAAATGGAGTAAGACAAATAAACTTAATTTCCTAATTTATTGAGTCAGACATATACTTGAAGACAAGTCTTGCATTTTTGTATAACTTGAAAAGACAACATACTGATGAAGAAATGTGTTTTTGCAGTGTAAAACTGAACTCACACTGCATATGCCTCTCTCTCTCTTTTCAGAAAGAGCTTGTTAAAGTGGAGGAGACATTTCTTCTCACAATGTTCTTAATGTCACACCTGCTTTGCCTTTTTATTATTTCAGCTTCATATGCTTGATATCTTTGTATTTGATATACAGAGCGGATTCAGTTTTATATGTGGTGCTTAAATTTAATTGATAAAGTTAATACATTGCACTCTGTTATCACTCCAGAAATGATGGCCCACCCTGTGTTTTAGCTTGCTGGTCTTGGCTCTATTGACCCAGTGCCACTTTTATTTCCTGCCATTAGTGAGGGCTTGACTGAGCGTCAGAGGAGCCGGTGCAGAGACAGAGTGTGATATATTAGCCTGTGCCCAGCTAAGTCAGTGGCCAAATTAGAAGCCTGACTGCAGGTTAAGTGAAATTTATGTTCCCTTGTGTAGCTGGGACCAAATTTGGAAGCAGCAGAGCCAGAGCGTAAAAGGAATGGGGTTGGGTTCAGCAGTCCTGATGGTGTAGCGTTTGGGACTTCACAATGAATCCCGTTTCATTTGTCAGGATGTGTGTGTGTGTGTGTGTGTGTTTAATTCCAAAACTACCCATTATCACATTGCCATTATTGTAACAGCAACAGAAAGTAAATCACACCAAACTGAAATACATAATATAGGAAACTTTTCACTTGCAGTGTGAATGTAAGACGTGTTGTTTATGTAAGAAGTGTTTTATACTTATTTAAAATGAATTTATTTATTTTTGGGGATTCATAATATGACATCTGACATATGAAAGAAATTAAAGGGATAGTTCACCCTAAAATGAAAAATAAGTAAGTCATCATTTACTCACCTTGGTGTTATTCTAATACTGTATCCCCTTCCTTTTTAGGACTGCAAAAGGAGAATTAAAAAAGAAATCTTGCGCTTGTCCATATAATGGCAGTGAATAGCGACCAGCATCAAGCTTTTTAAAAATGATGCAAAAGTATAACAAAATGCTCCCATGTGACACGTCGTATATTACAAGCATTGTGTGTGGGGTATGAGATAGGGTTTGGTGAAAACCAAACTGAAATTTAATGTATAATTTAACACAAATCTTTAGCCGTTGGTCTTCTGTTCTCGACTGCAAAAAAGAAAAAGTTGTGAGAAATCAAGATTAACAAAAAAGCGACATAAAATACAACACCTATAAATCCCCAAAAAGTATCCATGTATTTTCTTCACTGAGTCAAATATCATCGGACCAGGGGCCTTATTTATAAAACTTTTCATGGGTTTAATTCTAAAAGTGTGCGTACTTACAGAATCTAGATTTTGTGTACGCACAAAAGTTTTCAGATTTATAAAACTATGCGTAAGCCAGAACCTGCGCAAAATTCCCTGTCAACAGAAGATTGTGTGTACATGCGTCTCCATCCCGTCTCCTCCCAAAAATGACCATATATGGAGTTTACAATGCCTAGTTTTACGATAGAGACACGCGTCATAATCTGAAAACCACGCCCACCGTGGGGGGGGGGGAACAAACCAACTGTCTCCATTGACTTTGTATTGCGTGAAGCTGCCTCCTTGTCATTTCTGACTTATAACAAAAACCAGAACAATATCTAAAAGCTGATATGTGACAGGGTGTACAGAAAACAAGCTAAAAAACTAAAAAGCTGTTGGCCCAAACAATGAGCGTTTAAGGACACAAAAGTGGATACAGGCAATTGAGACAGAGCGTGACATGTTATATTACATTGAGAACTACACCCACTAGAGGGGAACATAATCAGCAACAGGAAATATAAAATATAAAACTGACATTTGGATATTTGACTTAACAGTGACAAAATGTTTACTGCATGTAACGGAGGCCAGCTAGTAGTTGCTGTGCGAGTAAACCTCACTCCTCTGACTGGCGACTGACGCTAGAGGTTGCAGCCTTTAGCCTCCTTGTTAGAGCGTCCGACTCTCATGCCGGCGGACCCGAGTTCGAGTCCTGCTTGGAGCAGGGCGGTTCGAACAGGAGGGGTTACATTGGTGCCGTGACCTGGATGGGAGTGAGGTTTAGGGGGGTGAGTGTAACGGAGGCCAGCTAGTAGTTGCTGTGCGAGTAAACCTCACTCCTCTGATCTCAAGAGACGCTCTAGCGACTGACGCTAAAGGTTGCAGCCTTTAGCCTCCTTGTTAGAGCGTCCGACTCTCATGCCGGTGGACCCGAGTTCGAGTTCCGCTTGGAGCGGGGCAGTTCGAACAGGAGGGGTTACATGCACACTGAGTGTTTATAGGCGTACTGAGTGGGATACTATAGGCGTACTGTCAGGATCCCAAAATTTACCCATTCTTCCGTCTTATTGCCTGTGTCCACTTTTTTCTTCTTAAATGCTTTTTTTTTTTTTTTTTGGGTCGACAGCTTATAAAAACTTCTGGGTTGTTTAGCTTGTTTGCCCTACACCTTGTCACATATCAGCTTTTAGACATTGTTCTGTTTTTGTATTATAAGTCAGAAATGGCAAGGCGACCGCTTCATGCAATACAAAGTCAATAGAGAGCGTTGGATTGCCCCCCCCTTTTATGCTAGTTTCAGCCTGACATAGTTATCATTTTCACGTCCAGCACCACATTGTTTAAATAGCAAATGCATTTGCTCCCATTGTGCGCCCATGGGCGTGCTGGACTGAAAACAAGGTGTGTTCAGGCGCATTGTTGGTGCGTTGCTATTTTGAGGCAACTGAAATAGATACATTTTTTACTACCAGTATTTTTTGTGTTATTTAAAGGGTGCATTAGTAATATGCGCCTATAGGCAGGTGCACAGCGCACGTACACTCTGCACACACAGGGACACGCAGCAGCACACAAACATTTTTAAATATTAAAAATAAAAGGATTCCTTTAATTTGATTTTTCTCTCTGGAGAAACGTTCAGTCTTTCCGCAATGGCGTGAGTACAGCTGGCTTTTAAATGGAATGGGAGGTGAGACTCTGATTCTGACCATTGGCCTGGCGTGCTGACCGTTTTCCCCATCTTTAAACTAGCAAAAGTGGATTCAGACATGCCAAGTGCACTTGAGATTGTGCGCTCAGATTGTTAAAATGGGGCCCTAAGACACAGCATGCCACAGGAAAAGTGTTCAAAAGCACTGCATCCGCTACAAATTGTTCTATTTATTAGAATATTAAAAAAAAAATGTACTTCTGGATAATGTAACTTCTGGATAATGATTTCATGTAATTGAAGTGCTTAACTCCATTAATGCGAATGGCATATTTAATCTAAATGTGTATATCAGATTTAAAACAGAGTTTAAATCATTCTTTTATTTATTTAAACTGTCATTGTGAGCATGCACTGTATTTATGATTAAGACTTATGAGGATTTAAATGATTTTCCTTCATCTGCATCAGTCCCTCAGCTCACCAAATGTTTGTACGCATGGGTCAGAGTTTGCGTACAGGTGCGCACATTTTCCTTTCAAGTTGTTTTTATAAATCACAACTTATGCGTACGCAGCGGTTATAAATGAGTCCCCTGAACTCTGTTTGTTTGTTGACAATCAGAATGACAGTTGACAGATGTTAACGTCATAACTTCTTGTTAAAAAGAACACAACGGATATATTACACGTGTAGCATGGGATCATTCTGTGACACTGTGAAGATTGTTGCTGGTAACTATTCACTGTCATTAAAGACGAGCGCGAGCTGGACTTTTTTTTGTTAATTCTCCTTTTGTGGTCCATGTTTGTTTTTACTTATAGCTTGTAAAATGTTTAGCTTATATTTAGTTTTAAAAAATGATATGTATATACAAAATATTTGAACAAATCTTGCCTGAAATGCAGGTTTCTCAGCTATTTTATTACAGCAGCACTCTTGCTTAAGCTTTAATTGCTTATTCTTTATTCTGATTGAGGTGCACCCAGAAAAAAGTGGATTGTTTTTTGAGAAGATAATGTAAAATAATTGGTGCAGATTCACTGTGGCTGCAACTGATTTTGTTTACGGGCTTCTAACATAAAGTCTCATTAACTTGTCTTCTGATTGGAGAGGTTCTAGCCCGAGTGTGAGCTCTGACCGTTCAGCTAATTACTGACTGCTTGCCTGAGTGCTCTGTTTACTGACAGAAACGGACAGTTCACTCTCGCCGACGACCCGGCTGTGCAATCAGCCCCCGCTTTCCTTTAATTATGAATTAATTTCAACATCGCTGTTTGTATTACTGGCCACGGTTTGCACATTTCTTGGTCTCAAACAGTCAAATATCCCAGGGAATGAGATTCACCCCTCCATGTAATGGTGTGATTGAAGTGTCTAAAATCTTTTATGCCATTTTTTCTCTAATTTCTACAAACTGGACTGCAAAGACAATACTGCGTTCCTTGTAATGCATTTTTATCAGATTATAACTTAATAATTGATGTCTGGGATCTTATTTGTGCTCTCTAACCATTTTAAAGTGTTCAATTTGTGTTGTGTTAGCTACTCATAGCTTCAGAATATGCCTTGAACGTTCATTAGACTGGCTGAGCTTTGATTCAAAATGCCACGTACACTATTCTGATTAAATGAAGGAAACATCTCTTTTATTCAAACTGCACTTTTCTTCAGTCTACAAAGTCCAGAGGAATATTTGGTCGCTCAAACATTTCTCTTTCATAACACGGGTTTACATTTAAATGAACTTTATCTCAGATGTTTCTCCTAAAAGTTCTAACTATAATAAAAACAGACACACCAGTGAGATCATTTCAGATCAGTATTTGAGGTTATATTGGTATGTTATGTTGATATTTGTTTTAAAAGGGGTCCTATTATGCTGTAGTAATGTTGCTGTAAATGTCTGTTTACAAAGCACAAAGCCACTCCAAAGGGAGTTATTCTCTATATCAGTGCACACTTTCTGAAGAGTGTTCTTCGGAAATGTACAAGTCACAATATCCCTCATTTAAATTATTCCCACCAAAGACTTGTGCAAAAAGGAGCGTGGCCTGGTTGAGTTAGTTAGTACTGTTATGGTACATTTCTGAAACGGAATACATTGGTCCAGTCGACCAATCAGAGTACATTGTGCTTTTGAGAAGGAGGGGCTTATAGAGACAGGAACTAAACAGAGCGTTACTGACAGACTGGGATGAGAGGTGCTGCAACAATGTCACTTTTGTTTTTGTTTTTACATTCAAGCATGAAAACCTATAGAGGGTATGCTTTGACGTCACTTTCCCGTCAGGGAACACAAGGATTCGTGTTCCCTGACATATGAGCCTGATTTCAATGCCAGGGAAATACATAGCAAAAGCCTGTGAACGCTTTATATAAATAATATAGGTAGGTCTAAATCCGGGTTATCACTTATCAATGTTATATATATTGTCATTTCGTCCAACTCTAACACTTGTATAGTTCTTGTCAAGTCTGTTTGTACAGTCAATCTCAAAGCTCTTTCCCGTTTTAGCTGTTTTTCACAGCATTCACGAAAACCAATGCTCATGAGAAAAAAAATGCTGCCGCTCAGTGTTTTTTCCACTCAGTGGGTGTAACCACAGTCACTACGGCCGATGGTGGTCACATACCCTCTATTGTAGTAGATTCCAAAAAGTAAAGAAAGACTTTGAAAAATTACATAATGGGACTCCTTTAAGTATCTTGGCAAATCTGAGCACAGTTTAACACACACTGTAAAAAAAAAAAAAAAAGATATATATATGCACATCACAATCCTTCAGTCAGTCACAACCCGTTTTACTTCTGTAATGTGACATATTTCAGAGTGAAAGAAGAAATTTTGTGGGAAAAATAACGTAGGTGTTTTATCCATCTGGAATTGATTGGATCATGAAAAGATCCAGATCTGAATGCATGTTTGCTATAACAGTGCCTAAAAACCCATTCGGCTCCTCGTTAACATAATCCAGTGATTTCTGCAAATGCGCACTGATGAGGCACAATATGATCAGTAATGTGCATTAAAAAACGTAAACAGGATCAATGTTGAAATTCTGAGGACTATAAATGCTTGAATGGCTTGAGGTGTATGTATTTGTTTCCTTTAGTCTGCGCTTGAGTCATTAAACTGAGTGGATCACAATCTGACATTTATTGGATAGTGACAATAAAACACTCATGAGAACCAAGGCTTTCAGTGCTTTGAGTGTTCTGTCAATGTTTTGCCTTATCACAAAACCAATGAGCCTTGAGACACCATGCAATGAGCTTGCTACTTGTGTGCAGAGCTGAAACACCAGTGCACAGGTATCCCATGGGTTCACATTATGCCTTCCTGAAACGTTAACCACTCTTGTCATTTTTCACCACGCTTTGGGAATGACAGTATTGTCATTTGCAGCTTTTTTTTTAAAATTAGTATTATTCGGTGCATCTAGAGGACATGCATGAATGTGCACATCATCCTTGAATGTGCCGGTTTGCTTTCATGTCTGATCACTCTTTCCATTCCCAAAGAGAGGTAATTGTAAGTGCAAAGACTCAAGAAGTCTAAAGCTTTCAACATATCCAGGTCACATTTTACCCTCAAATTGTCACAGTCTGTGAATGCCAACACACACAAAGATGAAAATGAGCTGGGCATTCCAGAATATTTAGTCTTTGGGCCTTATTTTAACGATTTAAGCACATGCTCTAAAGTGCATGACACAGGTGCATTTAGGTCGTGTCCGAATCCACTTTTGCTAGTTTAACGACGGGTAAAATGGTCGGCACATGGTCTGAAAGGGTTGTACATGGTCTCTTAATGAGTCATGAGTGTGTTTTGGCCGTAACGTGGAATAAACCAATCAGAGTGTCATCTCCCGTTCCCTTTACAAGCCAGTTGTGCACGCACCATGGTGGAATTTGCAAGCAGAAAGACTGAACGGAATCCTTTTATTTTTAATATTTAAACATTTTTGTGTGCTGCTGCGCATCCCTGTGTGTGTAATAAGCAGAGTGTACACACACGTCGTATACCCGCCTATAGGCGCATATTACTAGCACGCCATTTAAATAACAAAAAAAAAATACTGCGCTATTTACTTTAGACCAGGTTTCAGTTGGTCAATGGCACAGTCAATTTAGTTGCCTCAAAATAGCAGCGTGCCAACAATGTGCCTGAACAGATGGGCGCGAATGCATTTGCAATTTAAACAGTGTGGCGCAGGATGTGAAAATGATAACTGTGACGAGCTGAAACTAGCAAAAAACACTTGTCGCGCCTGGGGCCGCATTGCGCCAGGTGTATGATAGGGCCCTTTATTTACAAAATCAATACACAGAATATCGCAGGAGAAACACAAATGTAAATGAGAACTGACCAAGAGCAACTGAAACGCCTAGTAAAAATACAAAGGAAAGCGCGATGAAGAACAGGTGAACATAATCAAACAATCAATTAGTAACCATAGCAACAAACTAACAGGGGAAACAAAATGAATGGGAACAGAAAGGAAACAGGAACTAAAGGAGTCATCAACATAACATAATCTTTAACACAAATCAACAGAAGTAGGAGGAAATGATATATGTGCATAAAGAAAATAAAGCCTATTTTGAAGAGTTGTGCTGGCATTAAGATTTTATTTTCATGACAGTTAAGCACATTTTTGCCCCAAGTATCATGTAAAAGTAATCTAACTTTCATTACTGTAATGTGAAAATACAGTGAGATACTGTTGAAATTTTGAAGTATTTGTACATCAGGGTAACATTTGACATAATAGCTTTAATAGTCTTGTTCTGTTGAGTTTGACTTTGCCTACGTTGGGTTCACGACGCACAGTACTTGTCAAAATAACAATTATAGTCTATAAATATTGTCCATTTAACATACTTAAATATGTGCCTTTGAAACAGTTAAAGCCCATTAGCATGTTACACATGCTTTTACTGAGGTTTTTGTGTCATAATTGTATAACAGTTTTCAGAAATGTATGTTATCCAATGAAAGACCCCAGTAAAAACACATTATACAAACATAACAAATAATCAACTAAATAATTTAATAAAAGAAAATAAGATTGAAACAAACCCTCAAAATAACATGGTTTAATCATCATAATAGAATAATTTGTTAGTGACTTTTACAGTAATGAGAATATTTTAAAATCACTTCTTGACAATGAGAAAACAAATAACATCCAGATACATTACAGTAGTGCAAGTTCGGTGTATAAATGTGCTAATGTTTTGTAAATGTGCATATGTTTTTGCAGTCTGCAGGGACAACCATGCCGAATTATTTCTTTTTGAAGTGTCTTGTATTTGTCAAAAGCTTTAACTGAGTTGGTAGCCATCAGCTAGAGAGCTGTGTGTAATCCTCCTCCTATCAATTAAGCAGGTTTTCTGGTTTGCATCTCCTCTCTCTCTTTTTGTCGACATTGTAGTAGGGCAAGATCTCACATCAACACTAGATGATCTGAGATGTCACATCTCAGAGGATGATCCTCCAGTTCAGCAGATGAAGTCAATGATGTTCAGTGTTTGCTAAATGCAAATACATTATTCAACATCTAGCATCCTCTTCTTTTTCAAGTCACTTTAAATGTGATGCATATGATGTTAAATTCTTTCTCCTATCCAGTTTAATGTGCAGAGATAATTATAAGTAAGCTGTTCATAGGTCGACTTAGTATTTCGTATTTACCTAGCAACCACTTATAAGTTCTCTATCAGCCAATAGCATTATTGCAAAGGCAAATTATTTTTGCAAATCAGTCTGGTTAGCATGGAACTACTGTATATGGTACATAAACATTTTCCAGCTCAAGGGCTTGTAGGATGATGCGCTTAATGAGCCCTAATTATTGAATATATTGCAATGTATTGATTCATATCAGTAGTCACACACCCTCATTTCTTTGTCTCTCATTTCAGCTGCATTCTAATTCCGACAAAGGTGATGGTTCGGTCAGGTACATCCTTAGCGGTGAAGGAGCAGGAAGTATCTTCATCATCAACGAGGTAACAGGAGACATCCACGCCACCAAGAGTCTGGACCGGGAAAAGAAATCACATTATGTTCTTCACGCACAAGCCATCGACCGCAACAACAATAAACCCCTAGAGCCAGAGTCAGAGTTCATTATAAAAGTTCAGGATATTAACGACAACGCTCCCAAATTCCCAGACGGACCCTTTGTCACATCTGTGCCTGAGATGTCGGAAGTTGGTGAGATTTTCTTTCATCTTAGCCTATGGTCTTTTAAGAGAATTATTTGCAGTCATTTAATAAACTGACTCGTAACATGTAATTTTTCAGTTAAAATGTCTACAAATCTTTAAAACAAGATGAAATTACATAGCAGTACTCCATAAGTTATTAAGACTTGTCTTAATGGAAAGTATCTTTAATATAAGTGTATTTCGTCTTACTGCTCTGGCAAATGTACACTCATTTTATGTATAAACAAGTGAATCAAGTGAAAAACTGATTCAATCCATGAAATCAAGTCATAGTATCTTAGTGTTGTTTCTTAAGTAAATGCATCTTGTTTCAGAATTTTTTGATGTTTTTACTGGAAATGAAGTACAGCACACTAATTAAAAAGTCATCAAAGGGTTAGTTCACCCAAAAATGAGAATTCTGTCTTATACTCACCCTCATTACTCACAAACCTGTAAGACTTTCATTCATCTTCAGAACACAAATGAAGATACTTTGACGCTTAAAGTTCATAAAGAGGTCGTAAAACTAACCCATATAAATTGAGCAGTTTAGTCCAAATTTTCTGATCAGACTTGATCACTTCATATGATGAGCAGATTGAATTTAGGATTTTATACACGTATAAATGTTGATTAGCGAACGTAAAGAGAAGCTCAACCAAACCTGCTTGACGTGTGAGAACAAACTTCTTACTGAAGCTCAAATATGCTGCGTATCATGGGAATGAACCTCATTGGTTCTTGCTGAAGCTCAAACGTGCTACGTATCACGGGAATGAACCTCATTGGTTCTTGCTGAAGCTCAAACGTGCTGCGTATCACGGGAATGAACCTCATTGGTTCTTGCTGAAGCTCAAATATGCTGCGTATCATGGGAATGAACCTCATTGGTTCTTGCTGAAGCTCAAACGTGCTACGTATCACGGGAATGAACCTCATTGGTTCTTGCTGAAGCTCAAACGTGCTGCGTATCACGGGAATGAACCTCATTGGTTCTCGCTGAAGCTCAAACGTGCTGCGTATCACGAGAATTAACCACATTGGTTCTCGCTGAAGCTCAAACGTGCTGCGTAACATGAGAATGAACCTCATTGGTTCTTACTGAAGCTCAAATGTGCTGCCTAACAAGAGAATGAACCTCACTGGTTCTTGAGGAAGCTCAAACGTGCTGCATAACACGAGAATGAACCTCATTGGTTCTTGCTGAAGCTCAAACGTGCTGCCTAGCAAGAGAATGAACCTCATTGGTTCTTGAGGAAGCTCAAACGTGCTGCGTAACACGAGAATGAACCTCATTGGTTCTTGCGGAAGGTCAAACGTGCTGCGTAACACGAGAGTGAACCTCATTGGTTCTTGCTGAAGCTCAAACGTGCTGCGTGACACGAGAGTGAACCTCATTGGTTCTTGCTGAAGCTCAAACGTGCTGCGTAACACGATAATGATCCTCATTGGTTCTTGCTGAAGCTCAAACGTGCTGTGTAACGTGAGAATGAACCACATTGGTTCTTGCTGAAGCTCAAACAAGCTTCCATTTACCACAACTACTGTGTGCGTTAATGAATGTTTATATGTGAATAAAAGCCTAAAATCTGTTCATCATATAAAGCGATTATGTCTCTTCAGAAAATTTGGCCTAAACAGCTCAATTAGACTGTCAATGGATGGACAGAATTCTCTCAGATTTCATCAAAAAGATCTGTTTTCCGAAGATAAACGAAAAGTCTTATTTGTTTGGAATAGTGTTCCAAACCCATAGATATGACGAATAAGTTTTCGTCAGCCATTTTTTTATTTAGTCTCAATCTTAGTCCTGTGTCAAATGTGCTTCTTAGTTTTTATCATATTTAGTCGCCCTGTTTTTGTTTAGTCCAATTTTAGTTGTCTAAATGTCATCATGTTCATCATGCTGCCTTGATAATTCCGATTATTTAGCTAAAAAATGCCGATATTGTCCCACACCATTTGTACTACCAAAGTCACTGTCGCAATGGTGGTAAGAGAATATGGGCTTGACTCCCATTGCATTTTCACAGAGACAGTATTCGAGACACTACTGTAAGTTGCTGTGTGTACGGGACATTTCTCGACTCACATCTTTAAGTAAATGCGGTTTTCAATCCCAAAAACTGACATGTGTAAATGTAGCCTTTGATTAGGAGAGGTCTGATAATATCTTAAGCAATCTGGCCTACAATTTCTCATCAAACGGGTACAAAATTCCTATAGACTTACATTGAAGGGGAGACGAAAGCCATATAAATATAGGAAAGTAGGTTCTTTTGACTTTTGGTCTTTATTACGGCGTAGCTCTGAGGAAATGTTCCTTTGCTGGTCCAAACCCATGATATTTTTTTTCTCACATTTCTCTGAGGAAGAGTGAATAGCGTATTGCTCGCCCTGTCTAAAATGTTTATCTCAAGTTTGGGTGATTGGGTCCATTCCTGTCTATAAAAAAAAGGCTTGTGAAAATTGAAATGGCTTTTAAAAAACATAGCTGTCAAAAAAGATTATAACCAGAGGCTTGTACCGGTGCAAACCTATAAGCTGTCACTCTCTAAGATCCATCATTTCTAATTCAAATCTCCCTGATTCACTCCATTTTCCTAGTCAAACTGTTTTTTTTTCTTATCCACCCCATGGCTTTTATCCTCTTGTTTTGTGTTTTGCGGATGGAGTTCCCTCAGGAGCCCCATAGCTCTTAGAGAGCACTATGTGCTCATGCTTTCTCCGGAATGCTCCACTTCCACTTAGAGAAATTGTGAAAAAATATATAGAGAGAGGTGAGAGATTCTCTTACAACAAGGTTTCCCCAGGGTTTGCGAACCCCTAGGGGTTTCTGATGGAACTGCAGGGGGTTTGTGCAGTTGTGATAGAAATACTAATGTGGGAAAAGTCAATGCATTAACTTATGAGCATATTTAAATTTGTTGAACGCTGCTCAATTGAAGACAATTAAAAACGTTTCATTAATTTAGCCTTTAACTCTCGCTTGCTGGGTGTAGCTTCTGTGTAGCAATCAAGTTTTCTTTACTTGTCCACTTTATGCTCTGATAAACTACCCTCCTAAAAAGCAGTTATTCTTGATTTTTTTAATTTATTTGTTTTATGATGTAAGATTTTGTATACATCACAAGATTTTTTTATCATGCAATTGATAGGCTGCATTTTTTGTTCAAAAATAATGTCAACACAGTAATAATTATTACTTATTAAAAATTTCATTCAGATTTCATTCAAGTTTATTGTAGTGTATTGTTTGCATTATGTGTTGTGTTTGGTGTATATTTTTGGTGTTTCATACAGTTTGAGGAATGCAGTGCACACTATTTATGTTTATTATATAAATTGAAACGATGATGTCATGAGTATTGAAGTGATTTTAGAAATAGTTGCATTCATTGAGCAGTACATTTCATATACTGACAGAGTCAGGAATGTGTTTTTTAGCACTAATGCAGCATGATAGATAGCTGAAGATGTACATTAGTTTTGCAAATTGTTTATCCATGTATAGTATTTTGTCCTTTTTGTACTTCCTGCCTTTGAGAAACACTTCTCCTGTAAACTTGCTTCCAACCCACACACAGTATGTCACTGTTGATTTCTTGAAAATGCTTATCATATTATTGGTATAGCAGAAGTAAATAATATACACAGCTATGTCACTGTGTCACATGTTCTCACGCTCAGTCATTTTTTTCTGATCTCTACGAGAGTCTTGAAGGCTGTATTCCTGGCTTGCATGTACAAATGAAATATTTCTCTTTATTTTGGCAGTGT
This sequence comes from Paracanthobrama guichenoti, assembly GCA_018749465.1. Classification (NCBI taxonomy): domain Eukaryota; kingdom Metazoa; phylum Chordata; class Actinopteri; order Cypriniformes; family Gobionidae; genus Paracanthobrama; species Paracanthobrama guichenoti. The sequence goes on from CM031954.1 coordinate 29,763,379, forward strand.
GCAAAACTTCTTGGTGGAGATTATGGCCTGTGGGTTTAGAAAGCTTTGTTTATTGTTTATTTAGGTCCCAATTGGCTGTTGCCGTAGCAACAGAAGCCCATACAATGATCTGAGGTATCGTAAGATTTGAAGACCAGCTGCAATCAATGTTGAAGGAGTCTGTTATTGCCTGGCTGTTGTCCATTTCTGTTGGCGATTCATGTGCAGAGTGGGTTCAGAATCCCAATTACGAATGTCTTCGAGAACACGACGCTGTTATGTTAGAGCTGGACTGTCCACTTGACCATCAATGATTAGTTTTATCTTGAGGTGACGCTCTGCCTTTATAGGATGTCAGTCTTATCTGATAGATTCATTCAAACATTTGAAAACCAGACAAATCTGTTCCACTGTGTTTGGGTGTTTTGTGATTTGAGTCAAGGCTGCAACCGTAAAAGTACTGCTCCATATTATGCTAATTTTTTTAGACTTTTCTTTTTAAGTTTTCTTTTTTTTTTTTACTTTTGATACAAAGTATATATATATATATATATATATATATATATATATATATATATATATATATATATATATATATATATATATATATATATATATATATATATATATATATTTTTTCTTACATCCTTTGTCTTGCTTTAAGCACAAATTTGACAAAAAGAGGCAGGGCTGTGTATATATATATATATATATATATATATATATATATATATATATATATATATATATATATATATATATATATATATATATATATATATATATATATGTGTGTGTGTGTGTGTGTGTTTTATATATATATATATATATATATATATATATATATATATATATATATATATATATATACTGTATGTATGTATGTATATATCACGCCTCTCTTCTTCAGTCTGCACTGGCTACCAATAGCCGCTCGCATTAAATTCACGGCACTGGTGCTCGCTTACAAAGCAACCACAAGCTCTGCACCAATATACCTAAACTCGCTTGTTCAGGCTTACACACCCTCCAGAAACTTGCGTTCTGCAAATGAACAACGCCTCGTAGTGTCATCCCAAAGATGCACAAAATCACTCTCATTGACCTTTTCCTGAACCGTTCCCACCTGGTGGAATGACCTACCTATCTCAATTCAAGCAGCCGAGTCTGTAGCCATTTTCAAAAAACATCTCAAGACACATCTTTTCCAGCAGCACCTGACCAATTAAGACTAGCACTTAACCATTCTATCTGTTTTTCTGTTTGTCTATTTATATAAAAAAATAATAATAATTATATGTGTACTGCGCTAGATTAACTGAGACTTGTTCCAGCACTTGCACACTGTTTCCTCTTGTTTGTCTGATTGCTTCTATTGCTCTCCTCATTTGTAAGTCGCTTTGGATAAAAGCGTCTGCTAAATGATTAAATGTAAATATTAGTGCTGGGCAGTTGATTAATTGTGATCAACCCTTGAATCAGCTATCCTGTCAGTCTAATCAAGGTAACTGTCACTACAATGGAAGGCCCGCCACCCATTAATTCGATTGGACAATGGAAAAAATACGAATGACATTGACGCTTTTCTGCTCAGAGTAGATTTTTTTTTTTTACTTCAGGCACCCAGAGCACTCCTAAAAAAACGTGAGGCGCAGTAGGGCGGCTAAAAATGTGAGACATCCGTGAGGCATAAACAGCGAGCAAAGCGCTCACTGCCAATAGAAAACTATTTAAAAAGGCACCTCTCACTGCAAAAAACACATTCTGTCTGATCAGGGCATTAAAAGGACAAAGACAAAGTATGTTCCTCAACGGACATTCAAACTGATTTTGTGATTATGAATATAAGATTGAGCTGAGGAATATCAGCTAGATGAAAATAATGCACTCGTTTAGTCGATCTCTCTCTCTCTCTCTAATACTCTACATAAGCTTCAATGAAGTGACTCAGCGTTCCTTCGTTACTAGTTCTAAAGTGACTACACACACACACACACACACACACACACACATATACACTCACCTAAAGGATTATTAGGAACACCATACTAATACTGTGTTTGACCCCCTTTCGCCTTCAGTACTGCCTTAATTCTACGTGGCATTGATTCAACAAGGTGCTGAAAGCATTCTTTAGAAATGTTGGCCCATATTGATAGGATAGCATCTTGCAGTTGATGGAGATTTGTGGGATGCACATCCAGGGCACGAAGCTCCCGTTCCACCACATCCCAAAGATGCTCTATTGGGTTGAGATCTGGTGACTGTGGGGGCCATTTTAGTACAGTGAACTCATTGTCATGTTCAAGAAACCAATTTGCAATGATTCGAGCTTTGTGACATGGTGCATTATCCTGCTGGAAGCAGCCATCAGAGAATGGGTACATGGTGGTCATAAAGGGATGGACATGGTCAGAAACAATGCTCAGGTAGGCTGTGGCATTTAAATGATGCCCAATTGGATCTAAGGGGCCTAAAGTGTGCCAAGAAAACATCCCCCACACCATTACACCACCACCACCAGCCTGCACAGTGGTAACAAGGCATGATGGATCCATGTTCTCATTCTGTTTACGCCAAATTCTGACTCTACCATCTGAATGTCTCAACAGAAATGGAGACTCATCAGACCAGGCAACATTTTTCCAGTCTTCAACTGTCCAATTATGGTGAGCTCGTGCAAATTGTAGCCTCTTTTTCCTATTTGTAGTGGAGATGAGTGGTACCCGGTGGGGTTTTCTGCTGTTGTAGCCCATCCGCCTCAACGTTGTGCGTGTTGTGGCTTCACAAATGCTTTGCTGCATACTTCGGAGTGGTTATTTCAGTCAAAGTTGCTCTTCTATTAGCTTGAATCAGTCGGCCCATTCTCCTCTGACCTCTAGCATCAACAAGGCATTTTCGCCCACAGGGCTGCCGTGATACTGGATGTTTTTCCCTTTTCACACCATTCTTTGTAAACCCTAGAAATGGTTGTGCGTGAAAATCCCAGTAACTGAGCAGATTGTGAAATACTCAGACCAGCCCGTCTGGCACCAACAACCATGCCATGCTCAAAATTGCTTAAATCACCTTTCTTTCCCATTCTGACATTCAGTTTGGAGTTCAGGAGATTGTCTTGACCAGAACCACACCCCTAAATGCATTGAAGCAACTGCCATGTGATTAGTTGATTAGATGTATTAATGAGAAATTGAACAAGTGTTCCTAATAATCCTTTAGGTGAGTGTGTGTATATATATATATATATATATATATATATATATATATATATATATATATATATATATATATATATATATATATATATATATATATATATATATATATAATAAGAAAACATATTGGTCTATGTATATTTACACATCTTACTGGAAAACTAGACAGTAATGCTCATTAAGTAAAAGTTTGTTTTGGTTTGTTCTGTTTTGTTTTAACTTTTAACTTTTTTTTTTTTTTTTTTTTTTTTGCAGTGCACACAGATTCAAGGGCACATGTACCACTGACGGTTCACTGTTAATTAACTCATCTCCACATATCCACTGTGGATTTTATTTCTGTATTTTTGTTTTGGTAAACATGTTTATTTCGGTTGTATCTAAGTAAACAAAACCTTCACAATGGGTTTAGCGCTGAAAATGTTTCTATGGGGATATAAGCTCTTCGCTATTAGTGCTACCTGGTTTATAACATTCATTGCTCTTGGAAATGCAAGACTAACCCGATAACCCAAAGGTTGTCCCACAGCACAGCATCACCTCGACTGACTTTTGCAGCTGTAAGAACACATGCACAGTCGATTAGTATTGATGAGATACATGGAGAAGAGATGCTGTGGTAACAAGGATCGACAGAAGAAGAGGGAAATGAATAATTAGTGTTGTTTCCTCTTATTTCTGAGGCTGAGTGTTTGAAGACGTTTATCTGAAGGCATGAGCCTGTCTGGACAGTAACACGTATGCCCCCACGCTGCACTAGTCCACTGCTGTCAATATTCCCTGTGCGTTTGAGTGTGTTCTGGATCTAATTGTGTGTTGATGCCAATCTGAATTTATTGACTGGGTACAAGCCAAACCTGCTCTCAGCTCTGAGAAACTAGAGGATCTGATAATGAGGACTGTGAGAGGACCATTACTGCAAACTAGGGGTGTAACGGTACACAAAACTGATGGTTCGGTACGTACCTCGGTTTTGAAGTCATGGTTCGGTACGGGTTAGGTACAGCAGGGGAGAGAAAACTAAATATAACATTGCTTTGTATTTATTTTTATTCAACAGTGGTTTACTGAAAAAATTGTGTCGGTCCTTAAATTAATTCAATTATAACTAAAAGCTTCTTAAAGATAATGCTGTAAATACACTCAACTAAAGGATTATTAGGAACACCTGTTCAATTTCTCATTAATGCAAATATCTAATCAACCAATCACATGGCAGTTGCTTCAATGCATTTAGGGGTGTGGCCCTGGTCAAGACAATCTCCTGAACTCCAAACTGAATGTCAGAATGGGAAAGAAAGGTGATTTAAGCAATTTTGAGCGTGGCATGGTTGTTGGTGCCAGACGGGCCGGTCTGAGTATTTCACATCTGCTCAGTTACTGGGATTTTCAGCACAACCATTTCTAGGGTTTACAAAGAATGGTGTGAAAAGCAAAAAACATCCAGTATGCTGCAGTCCTGTGGGCGAAAATGCCTTGTTGATGCTAGAGGTCAGAGGAGAATGGGCCGACTGATTCAAGCTGATAGAAGAGCAACTTTGACTGAAATAACCACTCGTTACAACCGAGGTATGCAGCAAAGCATTTGTGAAGCCACAACACGCACAACCTTGAGGTGGATGGGCTACAACAGCAGAAGACCCCACCGGGTACCATTCATCTCCACTACAAATAGGAAAAAGAGGCTACAATTTGCACAAGCTCACCAAAATTGGACAGTTGAAGACTGGAAAAATGTTGCCTGGTCTGATGAGTCTCCATTTCTGTTGAGACATTCAGATGGTAGAGTCAGAATTTGGCGTAAACAGAATGAGAACATGGATCCATCATGCCTTGTTACCACTGTGCAGGCTGGTGGTGGTGTGGTGTAATGGTGTGGGGATGTTTTCTTGGCACACTTTAGGCCCCTTAGTACCAATTGGGCATCGTTTAAATGTCACGGCCTACCTGAGCATTGTTTCTGACCATGTCCATCCCTTTATGACCACCATGTACCCATTCTCTGATGGCTACTTCCAGCAGGACAATGCACCATGTCACAAAGCTCGAATCATTTCAAATTGGTTTATTGAACATGACAATGAGTTCACTGTACTAAAATGGCCCCCACAGTCACCAGATCTCAACCCAATAGAGCATCTTTGGGATGTGGTGGAACGGGAGCTTCGTGCCCTGGATGTGCATCCCACAAATCTCCATCAACTGCAAGATGCTATCCTATCAATATGGGCCAACATTTCTAAAGAATGCTTTCAGCACCTTGTTGAATCAATGCCACGTAGAATTAAGGCAGTTCTGAAGGCGAAAGGGGGTCAAACACAGTATTAGTATGGTGTTCCTAATAATCCTTTAGGTGGGTGTTTATAGGGAGCCCTTACTTACACTTTACTATAGTATTAAAGGTTAACAACAGAGCACAAGCTATTAGCTTAAATTCAGTTGCTATTTATTTTTAGATATAATAATCAACACTCAAATAACACATTGTATGCAAACATGTAAATTTCACATAAGGCAGTTTTTGCATTAACTTCTAAATCTAATTATAAAATTTAGTTTTTTACACCTATTCATTGTTGAAATATAATAATTTATACACAGTGACTGTCATTTTCATGACAGATTTATTTAAACACACATTAAATAACCAAGACATCACTAACAGGTTCAGTAGAATATAATGAATAGGCTAATATAGTGACTATATTTAGAGAGAGAGTTCATTTCTCAAGCAAACTAACCAGCTGCACTTAAAAAAAAAAAAAAAAAAGAAAAAAAACAGGAAACAGTTTTAACAGGAAACCAAGCCGGAAAATTTGCACCATAGTCAGCATAAACCGGCCTGGAAATTCATGCTGGAGTAAGCTGGTCTTTTTTCAGCAGGGATACCTAATAAAGTGACTGCTGAGTGTGTATAGCCATGTTAAACAGCAGAAGATCAGTATTGACTTTTAAATATTACCCAACTTCCCATTTAGCAGCAGCTGCTTGCATTGCATTTTTACTATAATTAATTTTTATGGGTAAAATTTTGATTGGGAGTTTTGTAAAAAAAATTAAAATAAAACCTCAATATCTTTATTAGTGATGCTGAAATATTACTCCCTCCACACACACACACTGTTCATCTGCTGGCCATCAGAGACAAGCTCGTCAGAAAATTCTAGACAAGCTGTTTCAGCAACTTTCCAGCTGCTGCTAGACTCTGATAGAAATGTTTTTTACTGAAGCTGAGAGCTGGATACCGTACAGAGAGGGATAAGATAACTCATTTTGACCCACTGAAGCTTCAGGATTAGAACCGAAATTACACTTATCTGAAGCGCTAACAGTAATTGCGGCTATCGGGTCTTTATGCTGTTGAACTATGCAGAAACCAGTGAACGCTGTCTCTCTCATGTGCATTACGCTGAGTGATGACCATAATTGAAAAGCTTTTCAAAGTCTTTGTGGGAGAACACAGCTTTTCGACTTTACTCAGGCTGGGTCTCGCCACAAGAGAACACTGCAGAAAATCAGTCTTGTGTCATGTTTTTCGATACAGTTACTTAAACATCCTTAAAACAAGATATATTTGAACAAGAAGCAAAATGTTCGATAATCAGACTTTTGTTCAGACAGTGTATCCTGAAATAAGTTTATTTATCGTACCTCATTGTCAAATAGTTTAACTTGCTTTAAGCAGATACCTTACTAAATTGTTAAATTTATGCATAGAATGAGAAACAAAATGATCAGTAGTAAAAATAATGAACATTTTCATTTGCATTTTGAGTTGCTTTATTCTGAAATCTAGTGAACTGCCTCACTATTATTGAACCTCCCATGTGAATGATCTACTGTATTAATTACACTAAATATATTTATTGATGCTTTTCAGTATTTAACTAAATACATTTTAATTTATTATGGTTATTTTTTCAGATTTCTTTCCCACCAATTTATTTTCACAGTGCATTCTGGGATTGCTGTCTCTCATACTGTATGTCTATGAGTTCTTTAAATGCTCCCTGTTTTGTTTAGGAAAAGAGAAAATATTAAACGCAGTTTTACAAACCTGATTCCAAAAACGTTGGGACACTGTACAAATTGTGAATAAAAAAAGGAATGCAATAATTTACAAATCTCATAAACTTATATTTTATTCACAATAGAATACAGATAACATATCAAATGTTGAAAGTGAGACATTTTGAAATGTCATGCCAAATATTGGCTCATTTTGATTTCATGAGAGCTACACATTCCAAAAAAGTTGGGACAGGTAGCAATAAGAGGCCGGAAAAGTGAAATGTACATATAAGGAACAGCTGGAGGGCCAGTTTGCAACTTATTAGGTCAATTGGCAACATGATTGGGTATAAAAAGAGCCTCTCAGAGTGGCAGTGTCTCTCAGAAGTCAAGATGGCCAGAGGATCACCAATTCCCCCAATGCTGCGGCCAAAAATACTGGAGCAATATCAGAAAGGAGTTTCTCAGAGAAAAACTGTAAAGAGTTTGAAGTTATCATCATCTACAGTGCATAATATCATCCAAAGATTCAGAGAATCTGGAACAATCTCTGTGTGTAAGGGTCAAGGCCGGAAAACCATACTGGATGCTCGTGATCTTCGGGCCCTTAGACGGCACTGCATCACATACAGGAATGCTACTGTAATGGAGATCACAACATGGGCTCAGGAATACTTCCAGAAAACATTGTCGTGAACACAAGCCATTCGCCGTTGCCGGCTAAAACTCTATAGGTCAAAAAAGAAGCCATATCTAAAGATGATCCAGAAGCGCAGGCGTTTTCTCTGGGCCAAGGCTCATTTAAAATGGACTGTGGCAAAGTGGAAAACTGTTCTGTGGTCAGACCAATCAAAATTTGAAGTTCTTTTTGGAAAACTGGGACGCCATGTCATCCGGACTAAAGAGGACAAGGACCTGACAATGCCAGACCACATACTGCATCAATTACAACATCATGGCTGCGTAGAAGAAGGATCCGGGGACTGAAATGGCCAGCCTGCAGTCCAGATCTTTCACCCATAGTTTTTTAGTTTTTGTCCTGCCCAAACTTCAATATGGTATAACATCACAGAACAAAAATCTGTTGTATACTAGAACTGAAAACAGAGTAAACTATTTTTTTAGTAGTAGAGAGAGAGAGAGAGAGAGAGAGAGAGAGAGAGAGAGAGAGAGAGAGAGAGAGAGAGAGAGAGAGAGAGAGAATTTAACACTGCAAGGAGACTGAGATTAATAAAAAATGAAATTCAAGATTCTGCCTCCATAATCCTATTTTACGCCTCAGCCTTCAAAACTGCATTAAATGTTTTGTAGTGTTTGCAGTAAGTCAGCACTAGACAATGCAGATGGATGGATTGAACTTGGTGAGCTGTGATGAAAGTGAGCAAGAACAAGTGCAGATGAGAAATGTGACTTGAGCCAGGGAAGGAATGAGAGATCTACTGTCAGCTGAAGGGGGGGGGGAAAGAATGCTAGAAAGACAAACTGTAAGCGGATGTCTGAAATGAGCAAAGACAAAGCATGGAATGAGAGGGCTTAAAAGACACAGAGAGAGATTACAAAGCACACAACTGCGTTTCCGGCCTGTCTTTAATCTTTGTTGAAGCAGTGGAGAAACTCTCCTGGTGGTTGAGGGATTTATTTTAGGTCTGCATGAGGACAATGTAATGGTGATTAAGGAATAAATTTGGACTGTTCACTTGTGTTTTGTTTAATTTTGTATTTTTTGTTCTCTCACACATTGTACTTCCACACAAACACATTAAGTACAATCATTCCACCATTCAAACACATCCACCAATGCTTTATTCTCTCTCTTTCTGCAGGTACATCAGTTTTTCAAGTCACAGCAACAGACGCAGATGACCCTACGTATGGAAACAGCGCGCGGGTGGTGTACAGTGTTTTGCACGGACAGCCATATTTCTCCGTCGACCCCAAAACTGGTAAATTCATGACTTCTGACCATAGTGTCTGTGAAGGTGAATTAAAACACAGTGCTTTTATTGCCTGAGGGTTTAGAGCTGCTGGTACATTTTGTCTAGCTGGTGTACAATTAAAAAGTACACGCGGGAAACGTGCCTTACCTTTTCATATGAGATGTTCATATTAGACTGTGAAGTTTGTTCATCAGAAAAACAGCTGTGAGGTATACAATACACCACCGGCACCTTTTACTGTGCAGAAATAGAGCTTGACATGCATGCAGTATTGTTTGGATCTTGGCTCTATAATGGAGAGCATCCCTGGAGAATGAGGTGGAGAGAACATTGTGTAAAGGCTTTCAGGGATAAAGACAGACGGTAGGAGAGAGAAAGAGATTTGAAGTGCCTTGAGATGGATTTGGTGTTCATTAGAGGTGGACATTGTTTGAGGGTTTTTACAAGGATCCATTAAATGTTAATAAAGGCACAGTTCGTGTTTGTCTCAAGGAGAGAGAAAAAAGGCAGAAGGAAAGAAATAGGATGGATGATAGAAAGTAGAAAGAAGAAAACTGGAAGGAAGATAAGGTTAGAAAAAGGAAGAATGGAAAGAAAGGAATAATGAATGAATGAAAAGTAAAACATAAAAATTAAAAATTCCCAATAAAAAAAGAAACTTGAAAAATAGGAAGGAAGAAAAAGCAAGCAATGATGGAAAGAAAAATGACGGAATAAAAAGCGAAGGGAAAATTCAGCTGTGCCATCACGTGAATTCATTATAAAACATTCAAATATAAAAAAGTTCTCAGCCTTGGTGAGCATGAGAGACTTTCAAAAACTTGAATCCCCAGTTTCACAGACAAGGCTCAAACCTAGTCCCAGACTAACAGAAAGCAGCTAACACTGGCAGCTAATAAATAAAAAATTAATTTAAAAAAATAATAAAAAAAAAAATCTCTACAAAAGGAGGGCCCTTTGGAAACCACTGGTGTAGAGGGAACACGGCGCCGCTGTCCATGGTGCTGAAATGCTACCCGAACCTCGGTGCCTTTATCATACAAAGAAAAGGTATTAAATGAAGGAAGGGAAGAAGAGAAAAAAAGATAGAATAAATTTAAGAATTTTAGAAATGCAGAAAAGATAGGAATAAAGGATAGAATTAAATTTAAAAAAAGATGGAAAGGAATAATGAAGGAAGACTGCAACCAACCAATTCCCAATAGATAAAATCAAGGAATCAGTTTTACTTGGATATATGTCAGATTACAGTGGTTAAAATGGTTTACAGACACATTGAAATTTAAGCCAGAAATATTTGCATGTAACATCTGACATCATGCATGTGAAATAATCAAGTAGTTGTATGAACATACTGTTGGTTTTCCCTTATGGCGTCATGAAAAGGAGGGAGCGGCAAGGATGAGGGATAGTGTACAGTCAGCAGATTGCTGTACAAAAGAAACCTCTGCAGGGTGAAACAAGACTACAATGTGCTTAATGTGTGCCTACTTGCCAGATAAGTAACTGAACACAAATTATTAATATGACACATTATCATCACATTAGTATACCCGCTTGAACGGTCTGTCATCAGTTTTAATGGTTGCTGTCGTGCAATAACAGACCACTAGATGATGCGATTGAAGAATCAGAATTGAGCATTGCTGGGAGTCGTGGAAAACGACTGTGTAAAGCAGATGATGAATATATTTCAAATTCAAAAATACCAAAATGACGAGCGGCGTGAGAAAAAACAAATGCTGCCCATTGAGGTTCAATCAGTGATGCTGTTTCTGGGTGCGACGCAACACGACAAATCCACGACAGTAAACTGATGCCCCATTCTATTTCTGACCAACGTTTGCTTTGTTGTGTCCAGTTGACATCAGGTCAGGTGTCAAGAAAACATGGCATATCTCACACTCGGATTCACCATACAAAGGTGGGTGATGAAGTTAACACACCAAGTAGTTCTAATGCTACTGTAGTTCTAATGTTATCACAATCACAATATTAAGTATCACAATATTTCAAATGATAGCCTATATAATTTAGCAATCAGTGTAATGTCTAAGAGTGTCTTTTTGGGTGCATGTATATTCCATCCATCCATCCATCCATCCATCCATTATCTTCCGCTTATCCGGGGCCGGGTCGCGGGGGCAAAAGTCTAAGCAGAGACGCCCAGACTTCCCTCTCCCTAGCCACTTCCTCCAGCTCTTCCGGGGGAACCCCGAGGTGTTCCCAGGCCAGCCGGGAGACGTAATCCCTCCAGCGCGTCCTAAGTTTTCCCCGGGGCCTCCTCCCGGTGGGACATGCCCGAAACACCTCCCCGGGAAGGCGTCCAGGAGGCATCCGAAATAGATGCCCAAGCCACCTCAACTGGCTCCTCTCGATGTGGAGGAGCAACGGCTCTACTCTGAGCTCCTCCCGAGTAACTGAGCTTCTCACCCTATCTCTAAGGGAGCGCCCAGCAACCCTGTGGAGAAAGCTCATTTCGGCCGCCTGTATCCGGGATCTTGTCCTTTCGGTCATGACCCACAGCTCATGACCATAGGTGAGAGTAGGAACGTAGATTGACCGGTAAATCGAGAGCTTCGCCTTACAGCTCAGCTCCTTCTTCACCACGACAGACCGGTACATCGACCGCATTACTGCAGAAGCTGCACCGATCCGTCTGTCAATCTCCCGTTCCATCCCTCACTCGTGAACAAGACCCCAAGATACCTGAACTCTCCACCTGAGGCAGAAACTCTCCACCAACCTGAAGTGGGCAAGCCACCCTTTTCCGACTGAGAACCATGGCCTCGGATTTGGAGGTGCTGATTCTCATCCCGGCCCCTTCACACTCGGCTGCAAACCGCCCCAGTGCACGCTGAAGGTCCTGGTCTGAGGAGGCCAACATGACAACGTCATCAGCAAAAAGCAGCGACGAAATCATGTGGTTCCCAAACCGGACACCCTCCGGCCCTTGGCTGCGCCTTAGAAATTCTGTCCATAAAAATTATGAACAGAACCAGTGACAAAGGGCAGCCCTGCCGAGTCCAACATGCACCGGGAACAAGTCCGACTTGCTGCCGGCAATGCGGACCAAGCTCCTGCTCCGGTCGTACAGGGACCAAACAGCCCTAAGCAAGGGGCCCCGGACCCAGTACTCCCAGAGCACCCTCCACAGGACGCCATGAGGGACACAGTCGAATGCCTTCTCCAAATCCACAAAACACATGTGGATTGGTTGGGCAAACTCCCATGAACCCTCCAGCACCCTGGAAAGGGTACAGAGCTGGTCCAGTGTTCCACGACCGGGATGAAAACCACACTGTTCCTCCTGAATCCGAGGTTCCACTATCGGCCGAATTCTCCTTTCCAGTATCCTGGCATAGACTTTCCCGGGGAGGCTGAGAAGTGTGATCCCCCTGTAGTTGGAACACACTCTCCGGTCCCCCTTCTTGAAAAAAGGGACCACCACCCCGGTCTGCCAGTCCAGAGGCACTGTCCCCAACCGCCACGCAATGTTGCAGAGGCGTGTCAGCCAAGACAGCCCCACAACATCCAGAGACTCGATGTACTCAGGGCGGATCTCATCGACCCCCGGTGCCTTGCCACCGAGGAGCTTTTTAACTACCTCGATGACTTCAGCCCGGGTGATGGATGAGTCCACCTCTGAGCCCTCAGCCACTGCTTCCTCAATGGAAGACGTGTTGGTGGGATTGAGGAGATCCTCAAAGTATTCCTTCCACCGTCCGACGATATCCCCAGTTGAGGTCAACAGCTGCCCATCTCCACTGTAAACAGTGTTGGTAGGGCACTGCTTCCCCCTCCTGAGGCGGCGAACGCTTTGCCAGAATCTCTTCGAGGCCAACCGATAGTCTTTCTCCATGGCCTCACCAAACTCCTCCCAGGCCCGATTTTTTGCCTCCACAACTATCCGGGCTGCAGTCCGCTTGGTCTGCCTGTACCCGTCACCTGCCTCAGGAGTCCCACAAGCCAACCAGGCCCGATAGGACTCCTTCTTCAGCTTGACGGCATCCCTTACTTCCGGTGTCCACCACCGGGTTCGGGGATTTCCGCCGCGACAGGCACCGGAGACCTTACGGCCACAGCTCCGAGCAGCCGCGTCGACAAGGGAGGTGGAGAACATGGTCCACTCGGACTCAATATCTCCAGACTCCCTCGGGATCCGGTCGAAGCTCTGTCGGAGGTGGGAGTTGAAGATCTCTCTGACAGGGGCTCGGCCAACGTTTCCCAACAGACCCTCACAGTACGTTTGGGTCTCCCGAGTCTGTCTAGCTTCCTCCCCCACCATCGGCTCCAACTCACCACCAGGTGGTGATCAGTTGACAGCTCCGCCCCTCTCTTCACCCGAGTGTCCAAAACATACGGCCGATGAGACGACCACAAAGTCAATCATCGACCTCCGATCTAGGGTGTCCTGGTGCCACGTGCACTGATGGACACCCTTATGCTTGAACATGGTGTTCGTTATGGATAAGCCGTGACTAGCACAGAAATCCAATAACAGAACACCACTCGGGTTCAGATCAGGGGGGCCGTTCCTCCCAATCACCCCTCCAGGTATCACTGTCACTGCCCATGTGTGCGTTGAAGTCCCCCAGTAGAATGATGGAGTCTCCAGTTGGAGCACTTTCCAGCACCCCTCCCAGAGACCCCATTAGGGCCGGGTACTCCGCACTGCCGTTTGGCCCGTAGGCACATACGACAGTGAGAGACTTATCCCCTACCCGAAGGTGAAAGGGAAGCGACCCTCTCATTCACTGGGTTGAACTCCAACACATGGCGGCTGAGCTGGGGGGCTATAAGCAAACCCACTCCAGCCCGCCGCCTCTCACCATGGGCAACTCCAGAGTGGTAGAGAGTCCAGCCTCTCTCAAGAAGTGTGGTTCCAGAGCCCAAGCTGTGCGTGGAAGTGAGCCCGACTATCTCTAGCCGGTACCTCTCAACCTCCCGCACAAGCTCAGGCTCCTTCCCCGCCAGCGAGGTGACATTCCATGTCCCTAAAGCCAGTTTCCGTGTCCAGAGATCGGGTCGTCGGGGGCCTAGCCTTCGACTGTTGCCCGATCCACTATGCACCGGCCCCATATGATCCCTCCTGCAGGTGGTGAGCCCACGGGAGGGTGGCCCCACGTCGCTCATTCGGGCTGAGCCCGGCCAGGCCCCATGGGGGTAGGCCCGGCCACCAGGCGCTCGCATACGATCCCCAACCCTGGGCCTGGCTCCAGGGTGGGGCCCCGACTGCGCCATGACGGGCGACGTCTCAGTCCTTGTTTTAAATAGACTCATATTGGGTTGTGAACTGCTCTTAGTCTGGCCCGTCACCAAGGACCTGTTTGCCTTGGGAGACCCTACCAGGGGCATATAGCCCCAGACAACATAGCTCCCAGGGTCATTCGGGTACTCAAACCCCCCCACCACGATAAGGTGACAGCTCATCCAAGAATCCTGAAAATTCCTCGAAAATATGAAGCAGCACAACTGTTTTCAATAATATTCAGAAATGTTTATTGAGCAGCAGATTTCTGAAGGATCATATGACAATGAAGAATAAGAAAATTCAACTTTGCCATCATATGAATTCAATAGAACCAAAAACACAAAAAATATTTTTCTATTTGAATGATTTATGTGTTTAATGTATTTTTAATAAATGAACGCAGCCTTGGTGAGCATAAGAGACTTAGTCCCAGACTTTGAGCCATTTTAACTGAAAGCAACTAACACTGGCATATCTTAAAATATGGGGTAATTAAAAAAAAAAAAAAAATTATTCTCTACAAAAGGGAAAAAGTTTGGGCACCATTGGTATAAAGGAAACATGGTGCCGCTGTCCATGGTGCTGAAATGCTACCCAACCCGATGTGCGTTATCATATTTTCTGGTGCTGTCCATGGTACTGAAACACCCCACACTTCACTACTCCTTGCACACACTCAAGCACCACCAATGCATCCCAACACATTCATGGTCACAGTACACTGCTTATTTTGAGAAATGTTGCCAGAAATGCCTCAAAGTTTTTGATGAAAATCTCTAGATACCTCACAGCCTTCAACCAAACATGCTCTCGCAAATCCCGTCCATCAGCGCTGACGGACTAGTGCTCTGATAATACAGTCCATCCAGATTTGTGAACATTAGGCCTTTAGTAAAGATGGATGCAGCAGTTTGCAAGGGCACGTTTAAGAGTTTTGTTTCGCACAGTTGCCAAGAGCATGCAGGCATAGCAATGACTTTGGTGAGCGTTTTTAGAGATGAAATGCTTAATGGAATTGTGGCGAGAGACAGTATCAGTGTTGCCAGACTGAGTTCATTTTAGATGGTGTTCAAGGACTTAATGCATTGAGACAGGAGACATGAAAACTGATTCAAGGGGATTGTGTGAGAAAGAAAAAAGATAACAAAAATTGACTTAGCCTTGCTTTACTGCATTGTCTGCTATTGATACTTCACTTTCAATCTCTCACAAACTATCTTTCGTGACATTTAATACTGAAGACACAAATATCCCATTTGGAGATGTATAAAATTAATATACTGAGAGATGTCAGCGCATATTGTGAGTACTTCAAAGTCATATGACTTTGACATATGACATATTTTGTGCATGATTCATCAGTGCAAGTTATTTGAAGTAAATGTCTAGTTTTATTAACCTATTAAGTCTAGTTTTAATGAAATATAAATAAATATGGATGTCACAAGTACCGGTACTTCGGTACCAAAAAATGTGACGATACCAGCATTTCTGTAGTAGCGACTCCCGAGTATATCCGGTACCCGCAGCTGCGTTCAGTCGCTTCCGTGTTTATCTAAGCGCAGGGCTCCAGACTGTAGCCGAATATATACTAGTGTCTGTGAATATTAAACTGCAAAATTCTATTTAAATATTACTCCTGCATGTTCTGCGTCTCTGTGTGAATGACGGACGCCGATGCGCGGGTGTCTTTGTAGTCCCTGCCGTGTGTCACTACATGAGGACACGAACACATAAACCGTCACTTCATGAGCATTTACCGTTTCATTTGAGAAAACTGTCATATCATGAACAGAGACACTCAAAGGTCTTCACGGCAACCCGTCAAAATAAGTTTGGTTTAAAAAAATTTAATTGACAGAATATATTAGACTACTGTTGTACAGTAGATTTAGCTACGTCTCTATGTAATAATAATACGCCTAGATGGTTGATTATTTTTCACTTGATTTTTTTATTTTTTATAAACAATGTTTACTTTTAAACAGCATACAGCCTTTAAATGTTTGTATTATTTACTTATAATGATTATCATCATAAATAATAAACTTAATACATTTAATCAATTTTATTTTTTTTTAATGGTTCAATAAATAAAAAATAAACATTTAGCTGTGGTACCGAAATTGGTACAGAATACCGTAATTTTTTTTATGGTATTGGTAGCGACTACTGGAATTTTGGCACCGTGACATCCCTAATATATATATATATATATACACTCACCTAAAGGATTATTAGGAACACCATACTAATACTGTGTTTGACCCCCTTTCACCTTCAGAACTGCCTTAATTCTACGTTGCATTGATTCAACAAGGTGCTGAAAGCATTCTTTAGAAATGGGTACATGGTGGTCATAAAGGGATGGACATGGTCAGAAACAATGCTCAGGTAGGCCGTGGCATTTAAGCAATGCCCAATTGGCACTAAGGGGCCTAAAGTGTGCCAAGAAAACATCCCCCACACCATTACACCACCACCACCAGCCTGCACAGTGGTAACAAGGCATGATGCATCCATGTTCTCATTCTGTTTACGCCAAATTCTGACTCTACCATCTGAATGTCTCAACAGAAATCGAGACTCATCAGACCAGGCAACATTTTTCCAGTCTTCAACTGTCCAATTTTGGTGAGCTCGTGCAAATTGTAGCCTCTTTTTCCTGTTTGTAGGTGATTGATTAGATAATTGCATTAATGAGAAATTGAACAGGTGTTCCTAATAATCCTTTAGGTGAGTGTATATATATAATTGGCTTGGTTTAAATAATTATATATAGGCTTGGTTTATAATAATTAAGCTGCCTGATTTATCTCCGGACTGGTTGCTAGGTAGTTGTGTACAAGTATAAATATTATAATATGTATACTCATATACAACTACCTACTGAAAATAAAAAGGTGAGAAAGCAGATTGAGGTTGTATTCTGATGTGTGTATCAAGTGAAGCTGAAGCTGAAGCCATGACCCAGTGCTGTAGGTGCATATGCAGATTCTGCCTTGCATTTAAAGGTAATGCATCGTTTTATGCATGAGACCCTAGGTCATGTTAGCGAGATTTTTTTTATTCTTTCATATCTCACCCCATAATCTGCATCTTGTTAATATACTCTGACAGAGAGTGGAGGGTTGCGTTTAATATAGATTCTTCCTTGATGTTTCCTGCTGTCAACAGCTCTATCAGGTGTTATTTCTCTAGGAGGTTTGTGTGGCTTCTGTCTTTTTATTTAATCATCACAGGCATGGTGTTGAAAATATTTGATTCTGTCAGTAAAACACAACAGCCATGTTAGATATTTTTGTTTTAAAAACTCTGTTGAGCTGTCTTTTCACACAGAACCTCAAAAGGCATATAAATGAATTTTGGAAGCAATTATTTCTTACAACACAATCGGACATGATTCAATTTTGACTGATGAGATTATTAATCTAGTGCTTCTCATTTGACCCCACAAAATATTTTCATATAAAGGGTCATTTCTGTTATGCAGTACACTTTGAATGCTGTAATTAAAACACTATTTGAATTTGAATAACCTGTAATAAATCTTAATAATTTGTCAACATTTACTCAAAAACTAAATTATGTACTACAAAAGGTTTGGGTCTGTAAGTTTATTATTATTATTGTTATTATTAGTAGTAGTTGTTGTATTTGTGCTCACCAAGGTTGTATTTTTGGATATAAAATAGAATAAAAATGTTTGAATATATTGTAAAATGTAATTTATTCCTGTGATCAAAGCTGAATTTCCAGCGTCATTACTCCAGTCTTCAGTGTCACATGATCCTTCAGAAATCATTCTACTGCTGATTTTCTGCTCAAGAAACTATTGTACATAATACATTTTTCCAGAATTCAGTTTAAAATTATTTGAAATCTTTTAACGTAAACATTTATAATGTTTGTTAAATTTAATTGGTCCTTGCTGAATAAATAAATGTATATAATACTATATTTTTATTAGTGCTGTCAAATCGATTAATCATGTTTAATTGCATCCTAAATGAAAGTTTGTGTTTCCATAATATATGTGTGTGTACTGTGTATAATTATTATGTAGGCTATATATAAATGCACACATGCATGTGTATATATATATATATATATATATATATATATATATATATATATATATATATATATATATATATATATATATATTATACTTATATATACTACTACTTATATATAATACTTATATTATATATAAAATATAATACTTTATTTATATATAAATTATATTTATTTATATATATATATATATATATATATATATATATATATATATAGAGAGAGAGAGAGAGAGAGAGAGAGAGAGAGAGAGAGAGAAGAATAGAATATACATGCAAATATTTCTTAAATATATACATGAATGACTGTGTATTTATGTATACATAATAATTATACATAGTAGGGTTGGGATATGGCCCAAAAAAATCATATCTCGATATTTTTGGTTGAATGGCGATACATTGTATATATCCCAGTATTTTCTATGTTTTTCTATTTGGATAAAAAAAAAAAAAAAAAAAAAAAAATTTATTTTCATAATAATTTTATTTCACATCCTGTCCAGTGATGTCCTAAAAACGATGTTGATATTGAAGGCTATAAACTAATACAGTGAATGTAATGTAGGCTATGCAATATTATGTGCAGAAAGAGGGTTTACAATCTAAAAACTAATGAATAATTTTGTTTTTAATTTCACTAAAAATGAAAATAAAAACAAAAGCATATTAGCCTATATTTGATTACCCCATTATAATGACTTTCATAAAAAATCTACATACTTGTAGGTTTAAAATTCCACATGTGGCACATTTATTGTCCAACAACAAATATTTTAGAAATATGTATACTTTAGTTAGAATTATTGCGCTCCGTCTGAAGGCACGTGGCAGCGCTCGTTCACGTAAGCCTGAATTTTACCGGAGAGTCACTTGCAGAAGGCTCGTCCTCTCCGGACAGCAACATGGACACATTTGCATGCCTTTCTAACATTTACAGATGGAGAATATACCGGTGAAATGTGAATGAGGAAAGCACACATCTCAAACGCATTAAACAGCGCAAGTATTTATCTGTCTGTCAGCACAAGTAACGTTAGCCTCTCTCTCAGAGCATCTGACAGGGCAAGCTGCTTTAAACTGTACGTGTTAACTGGATCTCACCAGTTATTTAGACGCCTTTAATATAAAGCATGTGTCATGATGAGGACGAGTTGTATCATGCACTTTCCCTGCATCAGCTCATTATACTATGCTATTTTTCAGATGCGTTCGTATCAATCTACTGTATATCGATATAGACGGTATTGCCTCATTCCATATCGTTTCTCTAAATATATATCGATATATTGTACAAACTCGATATACCGCCCAGCCCTAATACATAGTACACACACATATATTATGGAAACACAAACTTTTGAATGCGATTAATCACGATTTGACAGCACTAATTTGTATACGCTTGCACAGTTTTATCCAAATTATGTAAGCATATTTTATGGTTGCATGAAAGTTTTAGCCCAATGTGTGAATGATTCACAGGTTAAGAGAGCTGATCATTGTTTTCTGTGTACAAAACTTTTGACATCCAATTAGAAAACCCACAATTAGAAAGTCAAACACTGCTCATTTCCACCTAATGTGCACTCAAAGCTGCAGGCAAACTCAAATCATCACTTGGAAATGAGATGCTATCACCTTCCGCCCTTTAATATGCTATTGAATGGCTTCACTGGTAATTGGCGGTTAAATTCTTTCTCTCAGGATGTCAGAGAACACAAATATAAGCGACAAGTGGAATTAAAAACTTTAGATAAAGCACCCTAGGAGACAGAGGAGAAGCCTACATGAATCAATTCAACTGAGAGAGCGCTGGTCAATAGTCAATCTTGCTTTGATTATATGGTAAGCGCAGCCGTATTGTTTTGAGCTGGATGAGATGATTGTGGTCATTAGGTCAGCAGATGCACCCAGAAAGAATAACAAAGTCAGGGCCAGAGAAGGACATGTCATTTAGGAGGAGAATGCTATAGTAGTAATATACAGTTTAATTTGTATCTGGTGGCAGTTACAAAGGCACCGTAAACAGAAGATTAATGCTATGGTTATGGATTTGTGCTCAACCTTCCGCTCCATTACAATAAATAGTGGTTAACTAAAGGCAATGGCTTTATTTATTTATTTGGTTAATTTCCATTTGAAACAGAGGGGATATTAATGTCAGGTGTTGGGATTTATTCTGCTCATATAAACTAGCAGTTAACAAGCATAGTGATTCTTCCTTTAATAATTAACTAGATGAAAGGAGTGGTGTTTGCCATCATGAGGCTAGGGTGTTGTCTTTATTGTAATGTGGTTGCTAAGATATTCTAGATGTTCCCGTTGGTTGGTTATTGGCCAAGGTAGAAGTTCTCTCGATATGGCTTGGGTTCCTTCTTCACATTTATGGGTTTTTCTCCCCACCAGTTTAATCCACCAGTTGACTTTTTATTTGTCTATTTATAAATATGTTTGCTAAGAAAGCAACAGCATATGCTACTGTTCAAAAGGTTTGGGACAGTAAGAAAGAATTTTGAAGGAAAATAGGAAATAAAATAGCACCCTCATGTCATTCCAGATTTATACAATGAATTTAGCCTTTTATTCACACATAAACATTGATCAGTGAACATAAACGTAAGGTCAACCAAATCTGCTTGATGTGCGAGAACAAACCTCACTGGTTCTTGCTGAAGCTCAAACGTGCTGCGTAACACGAGAATGAACCTCATTGGTTCTTGCTGAAGCTCAAACGTGCTGCGTAACACGAGAATGAACCTCATTGGTTCTTGCTGAAGCTCAAACGTGCTGCGTAACACGAGAATGAACCTCATTGGTTCTTGCTGAAGCTCAAACGTGCTGCGTAACACGAGAATGAACCTCATTGGTTCTTGAGAAAGCTCAAACGTGCTGCGTAGCATGAGAATGAATCTCATTGGTTATTGCTGAATCTCAAACGTGCTGCGTAACACGAGAATGAGCCTCATTGGTTCTTGCAGAAGCTCAAACGTGCTGCGTAACACGAGAACGAACCTCATTGGTTCTTGCTGAAGCTCAAACGTGCTGCGTAACACGAGAACGAACCTCATTGATTCTTGCTGAAGCTCAAACGTACTGCGTAACACGAGAATGAGCCTCATTGGTTCTTGAGAAAGCTCAAACGTACTGCGTAACACGAGAACGAACCTCATTGGTTCTTGAGAAAGCTCAAACGTGCTGCGTAACACGAGAATGAACCTCATTGGTTCTTGCTGAAGCTCAAACGTGCTGCGTAACACGAGAATGAACCTCATTGGTTCTTGCTGAAGCTCAAACGTGCTGCGTAACACGAGAATGAACCTCATTGGTTCTTGCTGAAGCTCAAACGTGCTGCGTAACACGAGAATGAACCTCATTGGTTCTTGAGAAAGCTCAAATGTGCTGCCTAACAAGAGAATGAATCTCATTGGTTATTGCTGAATCTCAAACGTGCTGCGTAACACGAGAATGAACCTCATTGGTTCTTGCTGAAGCTCAAACGTGCTGCGTAACACGAGAATGAACCTCATTGGTTCTTGCTGAAGCTCAAACGTGCTGCGTAACACGAGAATGAACCTCATTGGTTCTTGAGAAAGCTCAAACGTGCTGCGTAGCATGAGAATGAATCTCATTGGTTATTGCTGAATCTCAAACGTGCTGCGTAACACGAGAATGAACCTCATTGGTTCTTGCTGAAGCTCAAACGTGCTGCGTAACACGAGAATGAACCTCATTGGTTCTTGAGAATCTCAAACGTGCTGCGCGTAGCATGAGAATGAATCTCATTGGTTCTTGCTGAAGCTCAAACGTGCTGCGTAACACGAGAATGAACCTCATTGGTTCTTGCTGAAAGCTCAAACGTGCTGCGTAACACGAGAATGAACCTCATTGGTTCTTGCTGAAGCTCAAACGTGCTGCGTAACACGAGAATGAACCTCATTGGTTCTTGCTGAAGCTCAAACGTGCTGCGTAACACGAGAATGAACCTCATTGGTTCTTGCTGAAGCTCAAACGTGCTGCGTAACACGAGAATGAACCTCATTGGTTCTTGAGAAAGCTCAAACGTGCTGCGTAGCATGAGAATGAATCTCATTGGTTATTGCTGAATCTCAAACGTGCTGCGTAACACGAGAATGAGCCTCATTGGTTCTTGCAGAAGCTCAAACGTGCTGCGTAACACGAGAACGAACCTCATTGGTTCTTGCTGAAGCTCAAACGCAAGGCGTAACACGAGAACGAACCTCATTGATTCTTGCTGAAGCTCAAACGTACTGCGTAACACGAGAATGAGCCTCATTGGTTCTTGAGAAAGCTCAAACGTGCTGCGTAACACGAGAACGAACCTCATTGGTTCTTGAGAAAGCTCAAACGTGCTCAAGTAACACGAGAATGAACCTCATTGGTTCTTGAGAAAGCTCAAACGTGCTGCGTAACACGAGAACGAACCTCATTGGTTCTTGCTGAAGCTCAAACGCAAGCGTAACACGAGAACGAACCTCATTGGTTCTTGCTGAAGCTCAAACGTGCTGCGCGTAACACGAGAACGAACCTCATTGGTTCTTGCTGAAGCTCAAACGCGCTGCGTAACACGCAGAACGAACCTCACTGGTTCTTGCTGAAGCTCAAACGTGCTGCGTAACACGAGAACGAACCTCATTGGTTCTTGCTGAAGCTCAAACGTGCTGCGTAACACGAGAACGAGCCTCATTGGTTCTTGCTGAAGCTCAAACGTGCTGCGTAACACGAGAACGAACCTCATTGGTTCTTGCTGAAGCTCAAACGTGCTGCGTAACACGAGAACGAACCTCATTGGTTCTTGCTGAAGCTCAAACGTGCTGGGCGTAACACGCAGAACGAACCTCATTGGTTCTTGAGAAAGCTCAAACGTACTGCGTAACACGAGAACGAACCTCATTGGTTCTTGAGAAAGCTCAAACGTGCTGCGTAACACGAGAACGAACCTCATTGGTTCTTGCTGAAGCTCAAACGTGCTGTGTAACACGAGAATGAGCCTCATTGGTTCTTGAGAAAGCTCAAACGTACTGTGTAACACGAGAATGAACCTCATTGGTTCTTGCTGAAGCTCAAACATGCTGCGTAACACGAGAACGAACCTCATTGGTTCTTGCTGAAGCTCAAACATGCTGCGTAACACGAGAATGAACCTCATTGGTTCTTGCTGAAGCTCAAACGTGCTGCGTAACACGAGAACGAACCTCATTGGTTCTTGCTGAAGCTCAAACGTGCTGCATAACACGAGAATGAACCTCATTGGTTCTTGAGAAATCTCAAACGTGCTGCATAACACGAGAATGAACCTCACTGGTTCTTGCTGAAGCTCAAACGTGCTGCGTAACGCGAGAATGAACCTCATTGGTTCTTGAGAAAGCTCAAACGTGCCGCGTAACATTAGAACGAACCTCATTGGTTCTTGAGAAAGCTCAAACGTGCTGCGTAGCATGAGAATGAATCTCATTGGTTCTTGAGAAAGCTCAAACGTGCTGCGTAACGCAGGCTGAGGGTGAGTAAATGGTGACAGAATTTTCTTTTTTTGAAGCAGCACAATGTTTTCACCATTGATAAAAGTAAGAAATGTTTCGTGAGCATTAAAGAATCATGTGACACTGAAGACTGAAGTAATGGTTGATGAAAATTCAGATTTTTAAATTACATTTAAAATTTATTAAAATAGAAAAGATATTTTAAATTGTAATGATATGTCACAAGAGGTTATTGTTTTTACTGTATTTTGAACAATTAGATGCAGCTCTGGTGAGCATAAGAGACTAAAAGTATCAAGCTGTGCAATTTGACACATCATTAATGTCTACAAGTAAAATTTGTTTAAATCACAAACCCTAACCGAACAATAGTAATAGTGATGTTTTTTCTTGGCAAGAAATGCTAATGATAGTCACAAACTTGGCAAGTTTGCATTATCCCTGTTGATTTATGATTTGAAACTGAACATATTCTTTAGAAATAAAGAAAGCGTTGTTCTGTGAAGACACCTCATTATCAGCTAGTGCCAGTGCAGAGACTCAATGTAAAGAAAGACGTTAAGCTTGTTAATAAGTGAGGTTGGATCTTCGTCTTCCCCTTTTCTTGTAAGAGGTTCCAGGGAGTAATCAGAATTCCCAAATTCAGAGGCCTCGATGATGGGTAAAGCGTATACTCTCTCACTCTCACTCTCTCTCTCTCTCTCTCTCTCTCATACGCACACACATACCCATACACATAAGTAGGCTAATTTCTCTGCTGATCTGGGAGTCTGGAGGGCTTTAGCGTGTGAGTTTAGAGCTTCTCTGACACAGATCAGGGAGACTCTAAAAGGAAGGATTAGTGCAACTTCCTGTTTTGATCAAATTAGAAAAGCATGCCAGTTTGTCAAGGCTTTCCCCAGCCGCTAATACTTTCCAACATCTTACCAACCTCTCCTGTGCTATTTTTACCTCCAGAGAAAAGACAAAAAAGAGCACATATTTATCACAGGCACATTTATCACAGTATAATATACAATGCAGTAACTCTTTACATTGAGTGCAGCCTTTTCTTTTTGAATCTAGATTGCAAGATTACCAAGTGTTGCAGACTAAGGTGTCATTCACACAGGGCTGTTTTTGATGCCAACATGAAATCAAAATTGATCTTTTGCCATTGTGTCCCATTCGGTGCATGTTTTTCAACTAGTTTAGTTTGTTTGCTTACTTGTCTTTTATCAAAATACCTCTGAAACTGTCCTTTTCAGCTAACGCTACCAGTCCCACCCATCTCTATTTCTCTATTTTGGGTACGTAACACCCACTCTTCACAATCTAATCAGTTCCTGATGGACAGAAATAAAGGGATAGTTACTCACAATTGTGCAGTTTTATTTTAGTATTATTCATATTGTATACTATTAAAGTATGTATTCATATTTAAAATTAGCTTTTATTTTCAATATTCATAATTAGCTTACTCACAAACACACACACATATGATCGTGATTTATGATTAATCAATTTGACAGAACTAATATATATATCGCACCTTAAAAAAGTTTGTGTACACACACACACACGAGCTGTCAAATCTGCATGTAAAATAAAAGTTTATTTATATAATATGTGTGTGTGTGTTATATATATATATATATATATATATATATATATATATATATATATATATATATATATATATATATATATATATATATATAAACCCGATTCCAAAAAAGTTGGGACACTGTTGGGACACAAATTGTGAATAAAAAGGAATGCAATAATTTACAAATCTCATAAACTTATATTTTATTCACAATAGAATACAGATAACATATCAAATGTTGAAAGTGAGACATTTTGAAATGTCATGCCAAATATTGGCTCATTTTGGATTTCATGAGAGCTACACATTCCAAAAAGTTGGGACAGGGAGCAATAAGAGGCCGGAAAAGTTAAATGTACATATAAGGAACAGCTGGAGGACCAATTTGCAACTTATTAGGTCAATCGGCAACATGATTGGGTATAAAAAGAGCCTCTCAGAGTGGCAGTGTCTCTCAGAAGTCAAGATGGGCAGAGGATCACCAATTCCCCCAATGCTGCGGCCAAAAATACTGGAGCAATATCAGAAAGGAGTTTCTCAGAGAAAAGAGTTTGAAGTTATCATCATCTACAGTGCATAATATAATCCAAAAATTCAGAGAATCTGGAACAATCTCTGTGCGTAAGGGTCAAGGCCGGAAAACCATACTGGATGGCCGTGATCTTCGGGCCCTTAGACGGCACTGCATCACATACAGGAATGCTACTGTAATGGAAATCACAACATGGGCTCAGGAATACTTCCAGAAAACATTGTCGTGAACACAATCCACCATGCCATTCGCCGTTGTCGGCTAAAACTCTATAGGTCAAAAAAGAAGCCATATCTAAACATGATCCAGAAGCGCAGGCATTTTCTCTGGGCCAAGGCTCATTTAAAATGGACTGTGGCAAAGTGGAAAACTGTTCTGTGGTCAGACCAATCAAAATGTGAAGTTCTTTTTGGAAAACTGGGACGCCATGTCATCCGGACTAAAGAGGACAAGGACAACCCAAGTTGTTCTCAGCGCTCAGTTCAGAAGCCTGCATCTCTGATGGGATGGGGTTCATGAGTGCGTGTGGCATGGGCAGCTTACACATCTGGAAAGGCACCATCAATGCTGAAAGGTATATCCAAGTTCTAGAACAACATATGCTCCCATCCAGACGTCGTCTCTTTCAGGATAGACCTTGCATTTTCCAACATGACAATGCCAGACCACATACTGCATCAATTACAACATCATGGCTGCGTAGAAGAAGGATCCGGGGACTGAAATGGCCAGCCTGCAGTCCAGATCTTTCACCCATAGAAAACATTTGGCGCATCATAAAGAGGAAGATGCGACAAAGAAGACCAAAGACAGTTGAGCAACTAGAAGCCTGTATTAGACAAGAATAGGACAACATTCCTATTCCTAAACTTGAGCAAGTTGTCTCCTCAGTCCCCAGACGTTTGCAGACGTTATAAAAAGAAGAGGGGATGCCACACAGTGGGAAACATGGCCTTGTCCCAACGTTTTTTTGAGATGTGTTGATGCCATGAAATTTAAAATCAACTTATTTTTCCCTTAAAATGATACATTTTCACAGTTTAAACATTTGATATGTCATCTATGTTGTATTCTGAATAAAATATTGAAATTTGAAACTTCCACATCATTGCATTCTGTTTTTATTCACAATTTGTACAGTGTCCCACTTCCCTCGCATTGTTCCAAACCTGTGTGACTTTTGTTCTTCTGTGGACATCAAAGATACTTTTGGAGCACATTGACTTTCATTAAATGGATAAAAAATACTGAGCCATTCTTCAAAACATCAGAAAATATAAGTCATACAAGTCTGAAATGATACGGTGAGTAAATGATAACATAATTTGTTTTGATGACTATCCTGTTTAAACCCATCAAGCTACAGAATTAGACTGCACAACATCCTGTGTGAACGGCCCTTAGCGCTCAACCAGGTCAAAGGTAATTTCCCATGATCCCCTTTACTCTCCTAGATTGACCTTCTCTATAAGCCTGTGAAAACCTAGGGAGCGGGAGGGAATAAGACGAAGCGATAGGAGATTACAGACAGAAGGGTTGCGGGAGAGACCAGTAAAAGGCTTAAAACTGTTTTGCTCCCTCAGCTAACCCTGGGTCAGAATTGCCACTTGTTCCTCGACGGCTGTGCAGAATTGGCTTATCTGGTTTCCATAGAGACCTCAGGCTGGTTCTTCTGAGCAAAGGAAGAATGCTGTGGGGTTCTTAATGCTGCAGGTCTAAAGTGGGCTTTGATGGAAGGATGGATGGGGTTTCATTAGGGTTTTCATTTTGGGGGGCTTCCTGGAAGCCTTCTTGTACATCATAATAACAAATACTAGACTCTTCTTCATTTACAGCAAGCCTGTTTCATATTTCCTCAAGAGCACTTACCAATCCCACACAATAAACTTGAGTGATAGTTGCAGAGAGACACTCCCTCACCCCTGATGAATGAAGAAAAGGTCACAACATTAGTCTTTGTGTTGTTTTAATGGAG
Organism: Paracanthobrama guichenoti; assembly: GCA_018749465.1. Classification (NCBI taxonomy): domain Eukaryota; kingdom Metazoa; phylum Chordata; class Actinopteri; order Cypriniformes; family Gobionidae; genus Paracanthobrama; species Paracanthobrama guichenoti. Next base: position 29,791,447 of record CM031954.1, read on the forward strand.
TGAATGGCTGTGTGCCAGAGACTTGTGTTGCCTTAGGAGCCTAGGTTAAGTAATGCTGCAGCTCGGGTAATATCTCTGCTACGCCGCTGGGGCTCGAGCGTTGGCAGGCTGGAAATGGAGTTATGGCATTAAAGCAGGAGAAATGGATGGAAGATTCATTTTGGAAAGTTTACAAACCTCCTTTTGTACCATTGTGCCGGGCTTTTGTTTGCTGAGATGCATTCTGGGAAATCTTCCAACCTACAGCACGCTTGTGGTACGTATTAGGAGATGTTTTGGATGTGTTTATGACATTGTTTTTTAATGCCTCTTCTCATTTGTAAATGATGAGGTCCCAGAACTGGTGACAGATCCAACAGGTTTGAGGGGGTGGAACAGGGACGGGACCCCTTGGATTGGGATGTGGGAGCTGAATGATGAAACATAAATGGTAGATTGCATTTAACCACGGCAATACAGCTAAAATGCTAGTGCACTACACTGCAAGGGCCACATTTCTGGGTGAGATCCAGGTTATCATTAACTAAAATTAATATATATATAAATTTTAGTTAACGATAACCCTGGATCTCACCCTGAAAACTGAAAAAATGTGGCCCTTGCAGTTTTAGTTTAGAATTTTTTTTTTTATGTTTTTAATTTTAGTAAATAATATATATATATATATATATATATAAATATATATAATATTATTATTATTAATTTTTTTTTTTGGACTCGTTGATGGTGAGATCAGCTCTCTGTGTGGAGCATATCGGCTATTGTCAGACTCCTTGTGCATACAAAAATCCCAGTGGATTATTACAATTAATGACAAAAGGAATGCTTGGAAATATAAACTGATACTTCCTACTGACACACTACAACAAAATCTATAAATAATTGGCTTAAAACCATATACTTTTTGTGAAAATACTTAACGTGCATAATCATTTTGCACAGTACTGTATATTTATTATATGTGAAAGTTCAATTGTGATTTTTTTTTATCTTTTTTTTTTTTTATCCTACAATACACAGCAATGCCCTTGCAACCATTCAAAACACCCTTGCATAGTGGTGGTCAGTTTTGCGCTGTCTGTAAAAACCCAGTAAGAAAGTTCAGTTGTATGGCTGTTCTCTTGGGTATTTTTGGAACAGTACAAGATATCCTGGTCTGTCCCTAGTGCATTCTGCAGGCCTTTGCCCTGCTCTTGCTATGACAGGTGACAGTGGTCAACCTCACTTGCCCTGCATGTTAATATTGTTGCCTCCAGTCATTCGTGCCTTGACCCGCATCTAATGTTGTAACCTGCCCACGGACAGCTAATCCTGAGCCTGTCAACCCAACACTCTTCACACGAGGAGAACAGGCCGTCAGGGTATGAGTGCAGAATGCTGGCATCATCATCATTTCTTGTTTATTCTAGTTCTTTATTATCATGAGAGAAACAAAACAAAACAAGTATTTAAAAAAGATTTGGGATGATTTTAGTCAATAACAGAGAAAACCAACGGTTATTTATGGTCTACGCAAAACCACTTTTCAGTGTAATAATGACAAATCAATATTTTCTCTCTGTTTGCACTTCATAAATTAAAGTGAAAAATGAATCAGTCAATTATGGGGATGTAAACGGCGTGCTGAATTCCTGTTTATAGTCGGTCTGGAGCCTGACTTAAACACCTAGTCTGTTTATTCATGAGTCTGTAATCTGTTCTTTAATGGCTTGTGTGTATTGACTGTGTGTCACAGTCAAACCCCTCTATCAGAGGAAGCCGCAGGCTACCAACACTATTGTTTTCAAGCAAATATAAAGCAGGATTGGATTGTCTGATAACACTTTTGTATTTTGTAAAGAGCGATTGTTCCTGTCGTTCCTCCTTGACTGAACATCCCTCAAATCTGACACAAATAAAATCTAACATTCTGAACATATTTTGCCCGTCTGGAGAATTTTCTGTGGTTGTCGGGATGTAATCACAGAAAAAAAAAAAAAAAATTACAACATTGATAATAATAAGAAATGTTTCTTGAGCATCAATTCAGCATATTAGAATGATTTCTGAAGGATCATGTGACACTGAAGACTGGAGTATTTCAGCTTTGCCACCACAGGAATAAATTACATTTTAGGATATATTAACTTCTTCCCCACCATTGACAGAAATTTCCAGAATTTGTGAGACAACGCTTCTCCGCCATTTCCGAAAATGTCTGGCTTTCCAAGTTTTCACTGTTTTACAGTAGGGGGCGCTATGACACATCTTCAGAAAAAGTACTGAATATCCTAATCAAAACACAGGTGAAGAAGAAGCAGAAACATGCAATAGCATACAGTATGTAAGCAGATGCATATTGTTGTATTTTTTAATCATAGCCATAACTGAGTACCCCAGTACACATATCTCTAAAACCAGTACAAATCATAACATTTGCCCTTACCTTGGTTTTCCGGAGCACTGCACACTGGTCAGCTACAGCACGGATGTCCCGATTCTAGGCTCAGCCAAGGTTCAGACCTCTATGAGGCTTGATGGTTTTATTATTCAGGTTCAAATAATAGTTACATGAATTAAATAATCACACTGAGACTTGTTTCAAAAAGCAAATTGCCTCATTCCAGGCTTTGGTTTACTTGCAAAGTTTCAGCATAAAAATCCAAACATAGAAACGTGTAATCTTCACCTCGAGGTGTGGCCTTGAACCAAGAAAAGCTAGACCCTTTTATAGGTCTTCATAAGCTTAGGACAAAAGGTCCTCCCATTATGAACCTTATTTGGTTAAAACAAGCTTGACTATAATTCTACTGGCTCTTGAGCTTACATACTTTTAAGAGCACATTCATGTAACCTCTCAGTCACCTTTCATCTACTTCAAAGCTGGTCGTGTGACAACGCCTACGCACATACATCTTTGCACCTGTGCATATGGAAAAACCATATAGAATACTTTTACGCACACACATTGTTTAAAGCGAATACAAATTTAACAATGCTTGCATCGAAACGTCTACCGCTTCTAACAGGATGTTGCCCCCAAAAGCACACACACTTTAGCAGATGCTTATCTGTGTCACAGTTGTTACAAATTCCGTTATACTCAATAAAAACTTAAATTCAGTTATTATTCTCTTCAGACAAAGAGTGTTGATTCTCTCTCATATGAGAGAATCAACCTTCTTGGTCATAACTTCCAAATCTTCTTCAAACCCTTCCTCAGAAATCATTAGTTTAATCAGCCGTACTAAAACTTTATTTAATCGTTCAATTCTTCTTAGCAATTTCATCATTTTCCTTCCTCTCTGGAGGACGTTCTTTTGTCCCCGTTCCTCCAGACCTGATATGGTTCTTCTTGCGATACTTCTTTTTCTGTTTTCTGATCTCCTTCTTGGACTTCTTGTGGCCTTCTTTCTGTAAGGCTTGAACATACAATTCCCCCATATCAAGGATCAGTTCAGACATGTATTTATTATAAGATATCAAACCATCATTTGGGTCATCCTGTCCAACAATATGTAAAATAACACGATCATCAACATTAAACATCATATAACTCAAAACTGCCTAAGGACGAGCTATAGGACTGTGAAGCTTTGGGGGTGTTGATGGACTAGATCTACTCCATCTGTGTTTTGATCATCGTTCTTACTCTGATCCGGACGTTGTCTTTGACAAAAATCAAGCGTATAGCGTTAGTTCTGGCAGGTCACGTTAGTCAAGCTCGCATCAGCTGCCGGTCAGATGATCACGTCTACCTATAGGAATACGATGCCTATCACAGTATCATATATATAAGCTCCTTCAGTATTATCAGCTGCTATCACATAATATTTTTTTATGAAACACCTACATTCAAGCATTGATAAAAAAAAGAGGCTAGAATATTTTATTATTTTGTTTTTGGTTTTTTTTAATGCAGAAGAGCTGTTCTTTCTTTTGATGCATTACATGTTCAGATATTCATACTACAACATATTCTGGGGGCCCTGAAACTTGTGAAATTGATCAAAAATGCGGGTTTCATGGTGGTGGCTGGCAACTTTTTTTAAGTACGCTGGTGAGAAAAGAGTTAAAGTAGAAAACGGTTATTTTAAATTGTAATAATATTTCACAATATAACAGTTTTACTGTATTTTTCATTCAGCCTTAGTCAGGAGCATAAGAGATTTCTTTGAAAAACGTTAAATCTTACCAACCCCAAACTTTACAGAACAGTAGCGTATATGTACTGTATAAGCCGACTATCATTCCCTCACTGAGCAATAGCTTTATTTATTCATTTGATAATAACATTTTATATTATGCTTATATAATATAAATTTCTGATTTGATTTTATCAAACAGGTTGGTGTGTTTTACATTGAAGACCACAAAACATCACAGAATTGGGAATATACTCCCAGATCTGTTTGATTAATTTTCAGGTAGACTGTCTGTAAAAAGATCAGTAATCCATCAAATCCATTGATTCTGGTGCTGTTGTTTTCCCTCCAAAATTATGTTACTTCCTGATAGATTATGTCCAGTTCTACCTGGCTTGTGTCAGCTAAAGGGAATTTTACTAAAGACTAAATAATGGAAAACTGATAGTGATGACACAAAAACTATTAAATGATTACCAAATTTCCTCTCATGCCTACCTACTAATATATAGTTCTGGATTTTCCAGCAACTGCGTTTTTGTGATTCCCATCTGACTGCGGGTTTGATCATCGGTGAGGACTTTAGTCTGTGACACAGTACAAAGGTGAAAAGGAGAGGGAGGGAGATTTGAGTAAGAAAGGCATTGTAAGACACAAAGAGTTAGAGAAAAAAGGAACTGACAGACATTGTGTGACACATTGTGCGAAGCAGTCGTGATTCAGAGACATGTTTGGAAGGGTCTCTCAGGGTGAGTCAATGGATTGACACTCAACTGGTTCCTGGAATTAGTTTTGACTTTATATTCAACTAAATGTTACGAAAATATAAAAAAAGTATGTACTTAAATAATAGACAATGCAGAAAAATGTCAATAAAAACTCATCTCATTCATGGGTCTCATTCATTAATAATTACATGGATTATTTGTATTTTTACACATATTAGAACACACGTGTACGCACATGGAGTTTTTCTTAAACTCATTCTAACATTAAGCGACCGTGTGCCCAAGGTAGGTCATTTGCATAAAACTCACCCAAACCATGTCTATATAAGGGCTTCCTACTGTCATAATGCTCTATAAAGACGCGCTTCCGCCTGAGAGCACCATAGCAAGATCCTCAAGCATAGCCAAGTGTGCCATCCTCAAAACAAGTTCAAACACAATAAACACCTTTAAAACAGACCCAGATTACAGTCCTCTGATTAGCCAAATGTACAAACACGAATCTGCATCTTTACTCAGAGGAACCTCGCAGCTGAAGCAGTGAATGCAGCTTTTCTTGCTCGTTTATCATACTGTATATATATATATATATATATATATATATATATATATATATATATATATATATATATATATATATATATATATATATATATATATATATATATATTAGAATAAATATTAGAAAGAAAGTTATTGATGAATCATGATATGTTCATGAAAATGGTTAGTAAGCTCGGATAAGTGGAAGCATCATATCAATTCCACTGTGGCATAATGTTGCTTCTGGGCAGCAAATGTAAGCAATTCCTCATAACATACAAATAATTGATGTGACTAAATGCAAAAACAAATGTGAATTACATTTTTGATGGGTGAAAAATCTCTATATATTGTTTTTCCTGAGCTCAGTTCTCTAGAGCAATATGCATGACCTCCACATTCTGCACTGAAATGCCAAGAAAACATTTCAAAATGTTTGCCAGCAAGCAGTGTTACTGTGAAAAGGCTTTTTATTGATTCATTTGAAGTCATTCCTTTTATTATTAACCATTTTTGCCATTGCATATGCATTATGTACAAAGTGAAACAAATGATTTGTTATCCTGAGGTAACATTGTTCAGTAGTTTAAAATGTAACTGAAATCTCAACTGTTAGAAAAAATGTTGGTCAAACTTTACTATAAAAAAAGTTAGTACAATGTACCTATTGTGTTCATATTGCAAAACACTTTTGCTGCCATGAGGTGGGATATGAGGATGGTTAGGGACAGGTTTGGTGGTATGAGTACGTTTAAGGGTCGGTAAAGGGGTAAGGGAAGAGTCAATTTTTTTTATTGACGTATTTTAAGTCTGGAAAAAAAGTCTTTTTGTGTCATCGGAGGCTTTTTTGGCCAGAGGCTAAAGACTACAGCCAGTAGTAGGAGCTAGTTACGCATGTTTTCAACCCGCCTATCGGGGGTGGGATCTCACTCACAGAATGTAAATGCGCATGGCCACTCTGCATTTATAACGGAGCGGTGCGGAACAAAGTGAGTGTTTCTACTTTTCAATGAATTCCTATGAAAGTCCATAGGCATGAACTGAAAATGCACCAGAGTGGACACGCACTGTGAATGACTGCCGTGCTTAACTCGGCTCAGCTCAGCTCTTCGCTCTCGTGAAGAATGAAATCTGACTCCTGCTGCTGGTCTGTGCTGTGACTCTCGTTCGGCTCACTCACACTTTATTGAATGGACACGTTCAGTTTTTAATTGTAACTGTTCTCTAAATGAACTAAATGATTTTATTACTATAAAAATGAAAACAACGGTGGGGGTGGTGCCGCGGTGGGCAAGTGATAACCGGTAGCCATGGCTTGGGAGTGGCCTCGTAGGGCAGTGAAGCAAGTGCATTCTGGGAGTTGTTGTCTTTCATCCACATGAGCCAAAAATACATTTTCTGGCTTTTCTCAGTCTAGAAGGTACCAAATTCAAAAATAGTTTCACATTTCTGCTACATAAATGACCCAATTTAAATACTCATTCATCCTCCCAGCGGTAAAGTACCTCTTTAAAGACACCTAATATAAAGTGGGACCAAAATTGTATTTTATATTTTAACAAGTGGATTGTTAGTTTGGCCTCAGATACGGGCCTGATTTACTGTCATCTCTTTTGACTTGGGCTAGTAAGCAATCACTTAATAATCTAAAACACTCTAGCAACACCTAATATGTACCCTACAGGAGTGCATATATTAGTACCTAAATGGTACATATTAGAACCTTTTGAAAGGGTACCGCCCCAGTGACAGATGTGGTACCATGTTTTTCTGAGAGCAAATGGAATCAACAGAATTGTCCATTTGGGTCTGTGTATGCATGTCATTGTTGGGTTGTGTATGATTGATGACTATGGTTCAGTTCACCAGGACTTCAAGGTTTTGTTGTCATTTGAATGATAGTGAATGGCATACAGAAACTGACCTTGGCAGGGAAAAGACCTTCAGACACAAGAGCACTTAGCGGTTTTATTTTAACAAGTCTGACAAAGTCACACTCCATCACCTCTGCATTCAATTTTTACCAAAAGGATAAGAAATTGAATGTTGTGTGAGATGATCACCTGTGTAAGTGAGGATGCAATCAAGTTTTGAAATTATACATACATTTAAGGAAAAGAATTCTGTGAAGTCACTATTAATTTTAATATTATTATTATATTTCTTACATTATATTGGTAAAGGACTGTAACACAAAGTTGCTTGTGGCTTACCACTTTATTAACCCATATAATTTGTTTTTGTGTATGTATATTTTGCAGGTATCATCAGAACAGCCCTGGCGGACATGGATCGAGAGGCGAGAGAATATTACTCAGTGGTGATTCAAGCCAAAGACATGGCAGGGCAGGTGGGAGGGCTGTCGGGCTCCACCACGGTCAACGTCACGCTAACTGACATCAACGACAACCCACCAAAGTTCCCTCAGAGTGAGTAGTAATATCATCCACAGTGAAAACCAAATAAAGTGGCAATATTTTGCTGTAGAAGGACATCAGCAGATGTTGGTTCAAAGACCTAGTGAGCAACCTAGTGAGACAGTAAAGACCATCATAAGGCTCTTCACCGAGTGCTGGTCATATAATGCACAGCGTTGCAAATCTGTCACTTATGGATTTCTATAGAGTGCAACAGTGCCCGGCCACTTTTTCAGTTACATTGGTTCCATAAGTATTTTTCTATCAGGACTACTGTCATCAAAGATGATTGACAATTAGCATATAGTTTGCATTGGTGGTATGGTTCTATTCTGGGAGCCTAGCATGGATAAGATCAGGGAGAGCAGCAATAAACCTCCTTAGGGTAAACAGAACACAACCAACATAATGTATTGCAGATATCATTAACATGCAACACAAGATTCAAGAGTTTTATTTGTATTTACATGTATTTAATGTACAACATAATTTAGGAATTTAGTCTGATTCAAGGAGAATCAGAATGCCAAATCCTGACTGAGAAGACGAGGTGCTGGGGATGGAGAAGAGTAAATTATCTCTGGAAAACGCGATAGCTGCTGATAGTACTGATGGAGCTTATATACACTCACCTAAAGGATTATTAGGAACACCTGTTCAATTTCTCATTAATGCAATTATCTAATCAACCAATCACATGGCAGTTGCTTCAATGCATTTAGGGGTGTGGTCCTGGTCAAGACAGTCTCCTGAACTCCAAACTGAATGTCAGAATGGGAAAGAAAGGTGATTTAAGCAATTTTGAGCGTGGCATGGTTGTTGGTGCCAGGCGGGCTGGTCTGAGTATTTCACAATCTGCTCAGTTACTGGGATTTTCACGCACAACCATTTCTAGGGTTTACAAAGAATGGTGTGAAAAGGGAAAAACATCCAGTATGTGGCAGTCAGAATATATAAACAACGTACGGCTAACAACTTCAACAGAAGCAAATACTATTGATTATCAGCCTCGTAGCTCACTGTCTTTAAAGGTTTATAAGTTATCATTAAAAATCTAGTTCCCTGTGGAGAAATCAAATGGAGTTTGTGAGATGTTGAAGGACTTCTTGATTATGCTGCTTTAGATCTTGACAAAAAAGAACCGATATAGCTTGACCTCGCTTCTCTCCAATTCTTCATCTTCTGAAAATATCCTTATTACTGTTTGAAGGTTAGCCATACAGTATGCTATTTTAATGCACATTTTTCTCTCTCTCATTGTAGGTTTTTTCCATACATTCATAAGAAAACTGTTCATTTTCTCTAGGGCTTCTTATGGATACTAAATAATTAGGTGGAAGAGATGGAAATATACCTTATAGATGCAGTCTCACCATCAGATAACTCATATAAATTGTGCATTGCAGTGTAATTTTTTATCATTAATTAGCATGAAGAGAATAGAGGCAGGAACACTGTGTTTTATTGTGTAAGCATCCAATTATGAGTCTTGGATCTTGAGTTTTTGTTGTCTTATTTTTATCCACAGAAACAGAGCACAACAGCAGGGTTCTGGAAGTAAAAATACCATTAATTTCCTCCCTAGAAACATGAGTTTTTAAGGATAATGTCAAAACATTTTGAAGACAGACTGTCTTCCGATATCGCATAGTACAATATGCTTCTTTAAAAGCCACAAGTCTTTAAATGAATCCACTTCATTAAAGAGAAACAACAATATTCTGTGTGAATTTGCTATACTACCCATAATCCTGTAATAACATCAACCAATCACAGAAGTTGCTGTTACCATGGATTAAAGTTTGTAATGTTGTGATTCATCGCAGAGCTTTTAAAATCCCCAAAATACTTCTGGAACCATGAGTGTTGGAAAAGTGGACCATGATGTTGCACTCTGTTGCATTCGGCTTTTATAATCAGGCAGTTTGAGAATGTGGCTGTGGTTGTTTATTGGGCATGACAGCGATGTTGAAATACTTTTAGAATAGCTCAATGTGGCTTGTTCGGAGGCACAGTCGGAAAGAGGCATCATGATAGATATGCTTCAAAAATACCATCCAGCCAATCGAACAAACCACCATGCGGGCTTTTGTGTGTCTGCAGAGAATTACCAGGTGTTTGTCCCAGAGTCGGCACAGGTGGGGAAGCCAGTGGGGAAGATCAAAGCCAACGATGAGGACATCGGAATCAATGCAGAGATCAAATACAGCATCCTGAACCCCGAGGGGGCCGGAATGTTCTCCATCTCCACAGACAAAGACACTAGAGAGGGTGTTATCACGCTGAGAAAGGTATTGCTGTCATTTTCATTGGTGTTTACTAAGGCAAGCATCACAACTATTATTTCTCATTCTAGGGTTACAGGGTTTTCTAAACCTTACTAATAAGCGGCTGTTTCTTCAACCATGAACACTTTTGGGCTTGCGGGCTTTTAGAAAATAAACTCTTAGAATACTTCACTAACAATGCCCACCAGTGAACTGTTACCATCTAAACATTGATCATAATAAGAAATAATCTTAGAATGTGACACTGGAGACTGAAGAAATGGCTGCTGAAAATTCAGCTTTGCATCACAGAAATAAATTACATTTTAAAATATATTACAACAGAACCCAGTCAATTTAAATTGTAATAATATTTCACAGTATTACTGTTTTTACTGTATTTTTGATCAAATAAATGCAGCCTTGGAGAGTCTACTTTCAAAAACATTAAAAACCTCAATGTTTCCAAACTTTTGACTGGTACTGTATGCTCAGGATAATTTCATAATAAGCCTTTTATGTACAGTATACTAAATACACAATGAAATTGAATATTCATACTTGTACAAATAATTATACAAAATTACAGTTTGATTGGTAATAATGACCCATCCCTTGTATTTCATTTTAAACATGAATTTCACTCCTTGTTCACCATTTACACTAACTTTTGAAAACGTTTAATATAGTAAATATTGACATGATTTATGGTTACTTCACTCTTTATTTATATTTATTCACTCCTTGTTAATGTAAAAATTAAAGCTCTGGGACAGGGTTATTATTGTTAATTGAAATAAAGCTGAAATAAAATATATCATCAATGCTAATGGAAAACTAACAAAAATGAGTAATGTTGCCCTTGCAATAAACTGAAATGCTTAAGTAGAAGCAAAAAAAAAAAAAAGTATTAACTGAAAATAAAAACTAAAACTAAACTAAACTAAAACTGAAATAAAAATACATAAAATACTAAAATGACAAAAGCAGATAAAAAAATTACTAAAATTTAAACTAAAATTAACACAAGTAAAAATATAAAAATACAATTCAAAATATTCATAAAACTATAATAAAACTAAAGTTCAAAATACAATAACACTGATCTAGAATGAGGTTCAACCAATTAAATCTGTACGTAAAGGCGGGCGTACACTGTGCGAATTCGGACACTCGGGAGGTCGTGAGATATTGCACACGCTACGAGTCAGGTAACTTGATAATCGCATCAAAGCAGCTGGTACTCGGCGAGCCGGCGGCAATCACACGAGCTTTCGCGCTAAACATTGTGCGTGTGTGTGAGAGAGTGTATGCACGCTGTATGGTTGCAGCCACTGAGCTATAGCCTAAAAATGCACAATACACAATACAGATCTAGCCTATGTAACATGGTTGTGCATGATTTGGCAATGGGAGACAGCCATACCCTGGTGAAAATCCCCAAATTTTTTAAACATGTTTAAAATTTATCAGGAGGTCAGGAGGTGCTCGTAACGTGCTCGGCTCGTCTCGTATTTCCACTCACATGCCGCGAGCTGCAACCTTACGAGCATCCACGATGTCCACGCGATTTCTCCCGAGAGAACAAAATCGTCTGCGAGCTCATACAACAGCAAAAAAAACGCACCGTGTACGCCCGGCTTAAAGGCATTTGATCAAAAATAAATGATATAGACATGATAAAAAGTTTCTGAGACCTTTTTACTGTGACCGTCATATAACAAAAAGAAAAAAAGTTTTATCTGTTAATATATCTAAAATCTGTTTTAATAAAAACCGACACCTGGGAAATAAGTGCCTGTGGTAGAAATAGCCAACTAATAAACTTTAACTTGTCATTTGTGCTACATATATGAATGATGTGTCAAATGTTGCAGCTTATTGAGGAGAGGTTAATTTTTTAAGTGATCAAACTTATACGGGGTTGGGGGTTCTTTCATAAAATGAAAGAAAATCCCACAGACTGCATTGGAAGAAGGACATGAGCCATATCTAGAGAGCAGCAAATGTAGTTTATATTATCAGAACACTCATAAACACTTTATTTAGACTGTAGAGCCAGAGACATGACAAACAAAGAGCAAAAATATAAAAGTCTAAGGGAAAAGTTGCACTCGTACATGAAACCTCATTAACAAGTTCAAATTTGAACTATGTTCAAAATTGTAATATGATTTTTCACACTTTTCACTTGAGTGTTTCTTTCTCAGACCTTCAACAAAAGAACGAAAAAGGATGGCATAATTATCCCAGTCAAGATGTTATCAAAATAGCATCATATCTGAAGCTGCAGACACTTAAATCACACGGATACACTGACAGATATATATATAATCTGTCCAGCCAGACTAGGTCAAGCAGACGTCTGGCGCTCTTCAGGGCTCAGATGCTCATTAATGCTCTCTTTTCTGTATTCCGATCTTCTTCAATTCCACTCTCAGTCCTGGGGGTCAGGAAAGCTGTGAATACTGAGCTTTCCTAAAGCCAATCTTGTAAATAAATGCCGGCCAGATCTGCCCGACGAGACGGGCGGTGAAGGTCGGGCAGGTTTCATGGCGTTTACAGACGTGACCCCATCTAGGGAGCAATTTAGCTTCTGTGCTCCGGAAGCAAAAAAGAATGACCTCAATATATTCTCAGTTCATAACTTTTGAAGTACTTGTTGAAACTGCTAGTAGCCTCCAAGAAAGCGGCTAAAACTGACTGACTGAAAGCGAAATATTTGTGTATACATGTAATCCAGTTCACATTTGTAGTTTGGTTCTCTTGGTTCTTTTGGTCTGGACCAAAAAGGAAAAAGATACATTTGTTCGGTTAGCGTTCGGTCTCTTTTTTAGACCATTTAAAAAAGGCTTTTTAGATTTTGCAAACTTATCGAACATCCAAAACAATGCTGTGTGCTGGGCTAAATGCGCTCGCTGTATGTACGTACATCTGATGGTTTATGATGGTGCTGACAACTCGTGAAGAGCTTATAAAATGTGTAAAGGAGTCAAAACAGCACCAAGAATCTCTTCTTCAGACGTGGTTCTGACAACATAGCTCCTATGATGAGAAAAAAACAAGTATTCTTAAGCATTTTGCCAAGTGTGAACACCCTAAGTTTCCTGTTTTCTCTTCTCAGCCCCTGAATTATGAAAAGAAGAAGCAGTACAGCCTTCACATCGCTGCAGAGAACACACACCTGGACCCACGCTTGTCTTATCTGGGCTCGTTCAAAGATGACGCCACGCTCAAGATCACAGTTGGAGACGTGGATGAGCCGCCGGTTTTCTCAATGGATTATTACATTATGGAGGTGTACGAGAACGCAAAGGTTGGAACTGAAGTGGGAGCCGTCACAGCGAGAGACCCAGACAGCAAAAACATCCCTGTCAGGTGAGAAGATGTGAAGGGTTAAAATAACACAGAATACAATATGCAGGCCAAAATGTCACATAATACTGCATGGCCTGATTTATATAGTCGATTAGACGACTATTGTGATCCATCAAAAATGTCTGAGCTCATTAATATGGCCTTATTTTTTATATTGTAAAAAAAAAATGCTACTATTATTATCAATAATAATAATTATATATATATATATATATATATATATATATATATTTTTTTTTATTATAATTTTTTTATTCTACTTAACCACATATTTAGCTAATTATTTAAATGGCTATTCTTTATATACATACTAGTTTGTAAAAAAAAAATCCTGTTATCGGACAAATACAAACATTAAAGCCACAATATGTAATTTTTGCCGCTAGAGGTTGCTTATTCTAAACAAAGGCATAGATTGATGATGCCTGGATTTCACAGAGCTGTTATTATGCCGCTTCCGCTTTTTCCGGTCATGCTTATGTACTGTTTTATCATGTTAGATACATTATTTGAGTGTGATTAAAGTTATGTTATAATGCTACTGCGTTCACTCTGCGGCTACTATGAGACACTTGTTGCACACTGCAGTAAGCTAGATCGATATAAGGCATGGTAAAACATGGTACTCGCGGTAAATCAAGAAAACGAGATTTAAACAATAAGACTGTGTTGAGCTGTATAACAGTGATTAGTTTTCTGTCGATGAATGTCTACAAACAGTTGCTCACCTGTCTAATAAAACACAGAATATATTAAAGCGTATTTGGTGTTTCCATGGTCTCTATAAAATAAAACCGAAATAGAGAGTAATGCTGGTATGATGTCATTGATTTATTGATTTTTTTATTTTTCTCTCTCTCTCTCTCTCTCTCTCTCTCTCTCTCTCTCTCTCTCTCTCTCTCTCTCTCTCTCTCTCTCTCTCTCTCTCTCTCTCTCTCTCTCTCTCTCTCTCTCTCTCTCTCGTGTCTGCCCATTTCTCTGTAAAGGTTGAATTTAATAGGATGACATTGAGTTGATATGACATACAACTCTCTTGTATGAGAGTCTGTCTCTCTGTCTCTCTCTCTCTCTCTCTCTCTCTCTCTCTCTCTCTCTCTCTCTCTCTCTCTCTCTCTCTCTCTCTCTGGAGGATAATGTTAATTAGAGCAGTCAAGTCACCCCATGTTAGCATGTTAGTGAAACACTGCTGCCAAAGGCTCAATTACCTCCACACACTTAATGAAAGAGAGGTTTGCAGGCCAGCTCATAAAAACAGCATTCCTTTTGTGCTGATATCATGCTGCTTGCCTAGACACGCCAATAGAGAGGACTTCCGTGGCTCTGGTAAACACATTATCAGTGTCTAGTGGGCAGCATAACTGATATGATATATTTCCAGTATTTAATTATTATTTCATTATTTGAATCCATTACAATATGAAATTATTCTGTGTATATACCTGTTCACATATTTTGCCCATGCTGGTCTGAAAACGAGGTGTGTTCAGGCGCATTGTTAGCCTGACAAGCCAGACCCACATCAACATGTTGGGTCTGGGAACACACCATTGGCAGGGCTCAATCTGAGGGGCGGTATAAACGGTTGTCTTTCAGATTCCCTCTGCACGCAATAGGATAGCGCCACAACCAACCAGAGCCATATCCGGTCAGCAAAACTCAGAACACATCTTCCTTTTTTAAGAATGACTTCAGTGCCATTCTTTTCTCAAAGAAAAGCTTAACTCCAAGTCTTCCAGAGTCACGGCCAAAGCCGATTCGAAAGACAGCTGTTCTCCAGCAGCAACAGCCATCTTCTTTGTTTTCAAGTAGCAGGGAATTCATGCAGAACCTCTGCCATCATGTTAAGCTCGCCCACCGACTCTATACATGATGTGATTGGCCTGACTAGAGTTTGGTTTTTCAAGCTCGCAAGCCAATGGAGAGTTGCTAGACGACCCTGGCTGCAAATTACATTTGCTTCCGCTAGGGTGCGTCTAGATTTCTAGGCTAGCGCATTGTTGCCGTGTTGCTATTTTGAGGCAACTGAAATCGTGCGGCATTGACCAACAAAAACCTGGTCTAAAGTCAATAGCGCAGTATTTTTTGTTTTTTAAAGGGCGCGTTAGTACAACACGAGTACACTTTGCTTATTACACACACAGGGATGCGCAGCAGCACACAAACATTTTTAATTGTTAAAAATAAAAGGATTACAATGTAAAATATTATTATTGAGTGCATAAAGATAAAAATGCCTACATGTCTTATTTAACCAAACGTGGCAATACACACATGTATTTAAACTGACTCGTCAGGTTGAGGGTGTTTATATTCTGGGAGATGAGACTCTGATTGCTTTATTACACATTACGGCCAAAATACACCCATGACTCAAGAGAATAGGGACAACCCTTTTAGACCATGTGCCAGACGTGCCAACCATTTTTTCCGACCTTAAACTAGCAAAAGTGGATTCGGACACCCTAAGTGCGCCTGCGCCGTGCACTTTAGACCATGCGCTTAGATCGTTAAAATTGGGCCCTTAGTGTTTCTTGAATAAAGAAAACGCTGTACTTATTTAAACAACCAGTTCTTTAGTTACCGTTGCATTGCAAACAAGCAGAGATGGTCCAAAATGTGCACCAGTGCGGAGTTATGACAGTTTGAGGATACAATGGAGTTATGAGGTTTAGACACAAGCTCTTTTTAATACTTTTCATAGGTTAAATATTTGCATAACCCACAGACAGACGTAAATGTGACCAACATTAATGATTTATGAAACAAACAAAAAAAAAGATGAAATATGGAGATACAAGGTTTCGGCTCGACAGCAAAGTCCATAAGATTCATATTATGTATGAAAGACATTTTTGTAAACAAAAGAAATGGAGTATTCTTAATATGAAAGACAATGTTGTGTACATCATAGTCTACAGAACATGGAGAAAATAACTATTTAGATGACACACAAGCGAACAACAGGAATGAAAAAATAAAATGTCAGAATGTTCCTTTCATTGGCAGTAAAACGCATAAAGTGTAAAATCCTCATTGTTATTTCTCTCTCATGTCTCATGCAGTCAAGGACGGTGCACATTTTCTTGTGGTAATGAGATATGACCTGTATGGTTTATTAGCATCTCTCTGTACTGATGGGTTGAGGATGTGTGTTTTCAAGCCATCTTTGAATGAACCTTCACAGGCCGTGCGTGACGGAGAGGCCATAACTCTCACGGTCATGCAAATGCTGGGATTCTCATTGGTTGATGTGAGTGAGATCGTCGGTTTCACACGAACGGCTTTTACATCAGCATTTATCGCTGTGATAAATAGATAAATAAAAGACATAAGAGAAAACAAGAGAAAAGTCTCATAAATAACCCCAGGTCTGTGTTGAAGGATAACGCATTAACACAAAAAAAATTCAGTCCATTTATTGCATTTCTGTTCCTCCGATTTTAATCTGCATTTCCCATAAAAAACAGCATTTCATTCCCGTACAAGAATTTATACCGCAGTATGTATCCATTAGCATAAAAATAAAATGCCATTGAAGTTTGAGAATCAGCATTAGCATTATGGAAAAATAAGCAAGGTCACTGTTATCTCCTTAGTTTTGTTCCTATCCATAATGATGCATCTGATCATTATCATATTTCATGTAAAGCATTTGTCTGCATGAGATGCTGCAGTGAAAATGGTTTTTAAAAGCATATTTTTCATAATGGACACCCTGGTGTTGAATTAACAGAGATTTCGGGATGATGTTTTGTGTTTTGCATGTATTTCTCCCAAGTTAACATGATAAAGGCTAAACAGAAATATTTTTTAGAGTACTTAAGCATGTCTAAGGGATATTGGATGGTAAACACTATACTGACATTTTCATATATATATATATATATATATATATATATATATATATATATATATACACACACTGATCAGGCATGACATTATATCCTAATATCGTGTTGGTCCCTCTTTTGCTGTCAAAACAGCCCTGACCCGTCGAGACATGGACTCCACTAGACCCCTGAAGCTGTGCTGTGGTATCTGGCACCAATATGTTAGCAGTAGATCCTTTAAGTCTTGTAAGTTGCGAGGTGGGGCCTCCATGGATCGAACTTGTTTGTTCAGCACATCCCACAGATACTAGATTGGATTGAGATCTGGGAATTTTGGAGGCCAAGTCAACACCTCAAACTCATTGTTGTGCTCCTCAAACCATTCCTGAACTATTTTTGCTTTGTGGCAGGGTGCATTATCCTGCTTCATCAGACCAGGCCTTCTTCCATTGCTCCGTGGTCCAGTTCTGATGCTCACGTGTCCACTGTTGGCGATTTTCGGTGGTGGATGGGGTCAGCATGGGCACCGGTCTGCAGCTATGCAGCTCCATACACAACAAACTGATGCACTGTGTATTCTGACACCTTTCTATCAGAACCAGCATTAACTTCTTGAGCAATCTGAGTTCCAGCAGCTCGTCTGTTTGATCGGACCACACGGGCCAGCCTTCACTCCCCACATGCATCATTGAGTCTTGGCCGGCCATGAACCTGTCATTGGTTCACCACTGTTCTTTTCTTGGAGTAGTTTTGATAGATCCTGACCACTGCAGACCGGGAACACACCACAAGAGCTGCAGTTTTGGAGTTGCTCTGACCCAGTCATCTAGCCATCACAATTTGGCCCTTGTCAAACTCGCTCAAATCCTTACGCTTGCCCATTTTTCCTGCTTCTAACACATCAACTTGGACAAAATGTTCACTTGCAGCCTAATATATCCCACCCACTAACGGCTGTCATGATGAAGAGATAATCAGTGTTATTCATAATGTTATGCCTGATCGGTCTATATACAGTACTAGCGTAGCCAGAAAAAAGACTCTGGGTGTGCATCAGAAAAACTGGGTGTGCCACATTTATTGTCAGATTAATGTGCAACTTTACAGAATAGACTGGGCTGATGTGTTAAAAAAAAAAAAACTCAGGTCAAATACTTTAATAATATTTTTTGGGGGGATCTGCTAGCTAATCCAATCATGCTAACCAGTGAACTTTGACCCCTTAGCTCCAAACGCAAAACAGCAGAACCGAGAAAGTCAAAGCGAGAATCATAAGTTTACATAAAATGTTAACACTAATTTTTGGCTGCCTTGCACACTCAAGTATTTACTCCAGGAAATGCAAATGTAGTTTAATTTCACATTCATACTTGGAAAGAGAATATGACAGTCCTTCCTTTGAGCGTCTGTACCAAGCATGTCACTTGAGGATGTGTTAATTATGTCCAACTAAGGCTTCTCCTTGCAGATTTTCTCCTGTAGATTTTATGTTTTATAATCATAAAACTTTTATAATCTTTAGGTTGTGCCAGGTTGGTTATCTATAGCTGTCATTTCAACTGGAATATTAATACACATCTACGCATATACCTAAAACCAGTCATAAATCTCACTGAAAATGACCCGTTTGCCGTCTACCTTGGTGATTAATCATTTAGAGAAATCATGTGAATAAAATGAACTTAAATAATTTCAAAACAGTATTAATGCTCAATACATTCAGACAAACATAATGTAAGCTCATTAAATTAGAAACTCTTTTTAGTGCATTATTCTTTTGAATTAATGAACCCCTACTATGTTCCATCTTTACCTTTCAGCTTTCCATGAAATCACTGCATTTTTTCACATTATATATTCCACTCTGTATTTCTACAGTGATCTGTCAGAGAGCTTGGTGGCATGATGTATAATTACTCGTACTGTGATATAAGCTTTTGTGCTTTTGTTCAATAAAACAGAAAAGAATTACTATATAAATTAATAATATGGCCCTTTAGGCTGAGCTTTGTAAAGTCGAGTATTCCTGCCGTTGAGTCATGCCACACATGAAGTTGGTAGGGTTTCACGACCCAGTCATGTACAATGCAAACTCTCTGATAATCATGCATATCCCAGCTGTCTTTGCTCTTAATGCCACAGCTATGATGTAGAGGGGTGAAAGACAGAAAGGCTCATGCAGTATTCATGCTCTCTCTTCTATATTTAGGTATTTCATCGAGCGCAGAGAAGACAAAGAGGTGTATTTCGATATTGAATCCATCAGCGGAGTCATTAGAACGACTCAGCTCCTGGACCGGGAGGACACGCCCTGGCACAACATCACTGTCATGGCAACAGAGGAAGGTGGGTACTACCAGAAACCATGCTGGTATAGCTTTGCCACTTTAATAACTTGCAGATTAGTTTGCCAAGACAGTCTCTGCAATAAACGCCTTGTGCACTCATGAGAAACGGACTGCCGCTCGTTTTCTCACTTGCTCTCCCGCTGCTTTGAAATCAGCTCTGCAAGTCTGTTAACAGTCATAGATCGCACCTCTAAGCACATAAGGAATAGTTTGCTCAGAAATGAAAATTATTTACTCAACCTCATGTTGTTCCAGACCTGTATGACTTTCTTTTTTTGGAGTAAAAAGTGAAAACTGAAGACTGAAGACTGCTGGCTCTTTCCATGCAATTAAAATGAATGAGGCCCAAAGCTTACAAGCTGAAGCAGAAACACTGTAAGAGATCAATAAAAGGGAGTCCATACGGTTTTCCACATGTAGGAAGTTGGATGTTGCACTCATAATCTTCCCCTTGATAAAAATTATTTTGTGGGGAAGTAAATACTACAGAAAAAAAACCTAATGTAATTTCTACCTGAAAAAAAAATAGTTCAGGCAAGAATTCAAAAAAGTAAATTATATATTTGTAGTCATTTTAAGTAAATATCAACATTATAAAATTAAGTAAAACCTACTCATTTTTTTTCTGATACTGATGTTCCCATCATGCACTGGGGCATGAATAAGTAATAAGGTTGATTTTTAGCTGATTTCCAACAATGTCCATAAAGTTTAACATAACTTTTGTTGTTAGGTTTAGTAACTTGCCATTTTGTGACATCTGGAGTTCATTTTCTACTGATTCATAATCAAAAAGATCCATCGAATGTTACCATCATTGTGTATTGTAGGGATGTCACAGTACCAAAATTCCAGTAGTCAGTACCAATACCATAAAAATTTTACAGTATTCGGTACCACAGCTACATTTTTTTATTTATTTTTTATTTAACCATTTAAAAAAAAATGGATTAAATGTATTAAGTTTATTATTTATGATGATAATCATTACAAGTAAATAATACAAACATTTAAAGGCTGTATGCTGTTTAAAAGTAAACATTGTATATAAAAAAGATAGAGTGAAAAATAATCAACCATCTAGGCATATTATTATTACATAGAGACGTAGCTAAATCTACTGTACAACATTAAATTTTTTTTAAACCAAACTTTTATTTTGACGGGTTGCCGTGAAGACCTTTGAGTGTCTCTGTTCATGATATGACAGTTTCCTCAAATGAAACGGTAAATGCTCATGAAGTGACGGTTTATGTGTTCGTGTCTTCATGTAGTGACACACGGCAGAGACTACAAAGACACCCGCGCATCGGCGTCCGTCATTCACACAGAGACGCAGAACATGCAGGAGTAATATTTAAATAGAATTTTGCAGTTTAATATTCATAGACACTAGTATATATTCGGCTACAGTCTGGAGCCCTGCGCTTAGATAAACACGGAAGCGACTGAACGCAGCTGCGGGTACCGCGGGAGTCGATACAACCGGTACTACAGAAATGCTGGTATCGTCACATTTTTATAACTTCAGTACCGATTTGGTACCGAAGCACCGGTACTTGTGACATCCTTAGTGTATTGTGGTCTCTGTGTTTGAGTGGGTATCGTGTTACTTAAATTATGTAGATATGGTGTCTATTGTATTATTTGCTTAGATGTGTTCTAAGTATACACTTGTTTACTTGGTTTAATGCAGTGTTATATTGTTTGAGTAAAAAGTATTGCTACTTTTTTCTACAAACTAAGTAGAAATTACTCCACAAACTTTTAGGACTCTTAACTCTTATTTTCTTTTAACTCTTATTTTCTTTGTTAATTTTACTTAACCTAGTTAAGCAGAGTTAACTTAATTCCATATGTGAAATTTACTTTAAAAAAATCTGATGAACACAGTTTTTTTGTTAGTTTTTTTCAGTTTCATTGCTGTGACCAGATTATTGATTCAGCTGAATTTGAGAACCAGTTCAGTCTGATTTATAACTGAATCAGATTCATTGAAAGATATGAAGGAAAAGAATGATTCATTCACAGATTTTACATGGCTACTCTTTTAAAATCTTTAACATCCTAGATTTTCAGCTTAAATTTCAGACACACAAACCTTGTCTAATGCTTTTGGGAGAAAGCATTGCCATATAGCTCACTGATTCTTTTATGATGCTTGTATGCCCTTTTTAATGCTTTGTAATTGCATGGAAAAAGATCACGATCATTTTCAAAGATTCGCCTTTTGTTTTACAAAACGATAACAGAAATGTATTTTTGGGTGAACTATCCCTTTAAAAAAAGCTACTCATGCAAGAGAACAGAAACAAGCACAAGCAAGATTATAATATTTACATTTTGAAGAGGGACTGTATTTGGAGTGTATAATCTATGAGATGATAAAAATCACTGGAAGTAATATAAATGGAGTCCCGTGACTCTTCTGCTGTAGATTTTAATCACAGTAATTACCCTTACACCAAGCACGAATGACACACATTCAGTCTTCTATATGATAATGACATTCCAGCATGTAAATGAAAAATGAGACCACTTTAATATATCGGTTGTTTTCCCTAGACAGTGATGAGATCAAATGGAGACTTTTGCATAAGTCTGCTGCTCAGAGATATGCATTTATCTCCACTAGAGCCTCAAAAAGAGCTAAACTATATCTCAAACTGTGCTCAGATTTGTTCATCAACATTTTTCATTCACTTCTTGTGACACTTTTATCCTAAGTGACATAATGTGCACTCAAGGTATATATATATTATTACCTCATTATCGCTCGTGCTGTTTGTGAACAATTGCCTTTTTATTTATCTTAAGGAATTTCATTAAAAAAAGACAAACTTGAGACAAACTTGATAATTAAATCAAACATTTCTGAGAATCGCAATCAAATCTTCTGAGCTATGAAAGTGCAATCAAATATTCATCTAAGGGTGTGTTCACACTTGGCATGTTCGATTTGATTAAAACGAACCCTGGTGCGATTGCTCTGTTAGTGCGGTTCTTTTGAATAAGTGTGAACGCTGCCATCCGAACCCTGGTGCAGACCGAGACTGCTGAAAAGATGAGTCTCCGCTTCCAAACAAACTCTGGTGCGGTTCGAATGATATATGAATGCAGTACGGACCAAAGACATGTAAACAAACCAAAAACCCCGAGATAAGATGAGACCCTAAAAAGGACAGTCATAGTCGTGATGTTGCCCATCACAGTCCGGTACAGGCGTCAGAACCGCGTCTCCTCGCAGCAGATCTGTGTTTGTGTGTGTGACGGAGGGATTCCTGCCGCTGTTTTTATCTGGTCAAAATACCATCATATGTAGGCACATACAACGAGCACATTTAGCCCAGCACACAACTTTTTTGGGGATGTTTGGTACGTTTCATTGCAAGATATACATAATAAAAGCTGACCAATCAGGTAGTGAACACATCCCTATGCCTTTAGGTTTGGTATCTTTAGGTTCGCTGTTAAAATGGCAATGTGATCACTAAGCGGACCAGGACAAAATGTTTTTTTTTTTGTTTTGTTTGTGGTCCGGACCAAACGAACCAAGCGAACCGAATTGCAGTAAACACAAAGCAAACATGCCAAAAGGTAAATAAGCAAAGCGACAGAACACAAAATCACATTTCTGATGTTATTTTGATGTGTTTGTGTTGTTGTATGCAATCTAAGATGCATTGAAGGAAGTGGTGTTTTTTTTTGTTTAGTTTTTTTTTAACTAAAGATGCATTTTTTTGTTGCCTTGGCGATGGCTTTCTGTTAAAGGCTTCATTCTGAGAAATGTTCATTGCTGGTCGCGCTGTGGGTGGGAATTCATGTCAGAGTGCTCGTTAGCAAGGATGACGAGGGAGAGGAATTCATTTGTGCGCTTATAAGACGCCTCAGCAATTACGTTTATTGCACTTAACAGTAGCGGTGCCATTGACAGAAATCATGCTATTTTATTAGCTACTTCTAATTATAAAACGGATAGATCTGGCTCTTTTTTTGCCAGATCTTAAACAGCCTATGCATATCAATTTTTCAGCTGGTTTGGTTCTGCATTTCACAAAGTTTCTAAGAACCAAACCAACCAGCTCTAAGATGACACTATTTGAAAATTCAAAAAAAATTTAATAAAAGGTACAAGACTGTGTAGTCATATAGCATGTTTTATATGAGAACAAACTACTTGTCACATGAAGCGCTGAACAAATCAAAAACAAAGGTATGATCTAAAATGGCTGAATTAAAGCCAATATAAGTGCATTAAATATTAGTTTGAAAGTGGAAATAAATCGACAGGATTACACCATTTACAGTGCTTAATGGGAGGAGTGGGTGGTCACTGCTGTGCTTTTTTCTCCTTTTGAACACAATTCTTTCAAAGTTTTTCTTTCTTTTCTTTTTTTTTTTTTTTTTTTGTGTGTTCACAAAGTATTTTGACTTTTGACTTGTATTTGAATCACACTTTGAGCTCATGGAAGGTATCTCTTTTTTTTGTTTAGTATATAATGATCAACTTTATACGCCAATACCTTCCTGGAACAACGAGGTGTTATTCATCAGAAAAAAAATCCCACTGCCACCATTTGATCATTTTCCTTGTTTATAATGAGTAGATATTCTGCACACAGTTTAGGTGTCGATACAGAGCTCGTGCACCTCAGAGCCCATGCATTGTGAAACATGCATGAAGGCATCTAATAACAAACCCTACACACGCAGAGCACAACACCAGCCCAAGAAACTTTAATAGGCTGTTTTCCCTCGTATTCTCTCTGAAAGACTTCACACAGCTGCAGTGAGGAGAGAACGCACGCAGATGATATACAGCATAAAATAAGACATAGATGAGCAATTCATATGTAATGAATGAGAAAAAAAATGCAAGAGAAAGACAGCAAGGGATTTGAAAGACAAGGGGAGGCAGGAGCTAAAAGAGTAAAAGGAGTAAGGATGAGAGGACGGAGATGGATACATCCATCCATCCATCCGGACTAAAAAGGTGTTGTTGTTTTTTTTAAATACCATTATTAGTTCATTAAAAAC
This sequence comes from Paracanthobrama guichenoti, assembly GCA_018749465.1. Lineage (NCBI taxonomy): Eukaryota > Metazoa > Chordata > Actinopteri > Cypriniformes > Gobionidae > Paracanthobrama > Paracanthobrama guichenoti. Next base: position 29,816,119 of record CM031954.1, read on the forward strand.
TATAAGCGAGTCTAAAAGATGCAAAGTAAATTCAAAAGAACTGAATATAATTTATCTTGTTAATTACTCAACGTACAGTTGTGCAGATTATCTTTACATCCTTGTTGTGGACCTGATTTTCATTTAGGAGCATTATAATAGTCTTGTTAATTTAGCATTTTTGCATTTATAGTGTTTTGATTCATATTAATTAAATCAGTATGGGTCCGACTCACTCTGAGAATTGCTATTAGATGATTTAACCAATTTGTAAACAAAATTAGCCGGATCCCACCCAGGGATCAAGTGGTGCATGCAGATTTACCTTTCTCTAAGAAATTACAGTTTAGATATGTGTTCTTTTGAGAGAGAATGCTAGGGATTTGCATAACCTGTGTTTGTTAATCAGAAATGAATTGGTCATTGCCAATATGCCATTACATATAATTATATTCAGCAATACTACATTCTAGTTCATTAATGTCCACATGGAAGATTTTTAAATAATTGGAACTACTGTCATTTATAAAGTTCTACACATCCTCTTATCCTTGTGTGTTTAATTAAAAATCTTGCTAATTTGATATACTCTTCTCAGTAGCTGAAAGCATTAATACTCTCAGATCCCTATAAAATATTTGAACATTTAAAAACAAAAATTAATAGTTTTCTGCAGATTTCCCATCAAATTCAATGGAAGCAATGTGAAAAAAAAAGTATTTAAATTGTGTTTGAACCTGCTAACATTGTAAGAACTATCATAATGCGAAGTTAAATGTATCAATTTATTTCTTCTGAATTGGAATGAAAAATTAAAATTACCCCATGATATAATCATCCTCAAGCCATCCTAGGTGTATATTACATTCTTCTTTCAGACGAATACAATCAGAGTTATATTAAAAATGTCCTGGCTCTTCCAAGCTTTATAATGGCAGTCCAAAATTTGAAGCCTAAAAAGTGCATCCATCCATTATAAAAGTAATCCATACAGCTCAGAGGGGTTAATAAAGACCTTCTGAAGTGAATTGATGGGTTTGTGTAGGACAAATATCCATATTTAATACATTAGAAAGCTAATACGTAGCATAAGCGTTTTGAACTGTGAGAGGCGTTTTCTTTGTAAGTTGAATACGGAAGGCAGTCTGGTGGAAGTTAGATATTGTACTTTTATATAGTTAAATATGGATATTTCGTACACAAACCCAATGATTCGTTTCAGAAGGCCTTTATTAACCCCCCGGATCCATTTTGGATTACTTTTATAATGGATGGAGGTACTATTTTGGGCTTCAAATTTTAGACTGCCATTATAATGCTTGCACCACGGATGGATTGAATGTATGAATAAAGAGATGGGTTGATGAAGTGATCTGTGATTTGAATGTGTTATTTAATCTTCATTACAATTGTCTTCTGTACCCCAAAATGTTTTGATGTTCCTAAAAACGTTTCTTGTAGCTTGAATGTTCTTTTACATAAGCCATCTGATGTTTTTTTACACATCCTGTAATGTTTCCGTTTGTCTTCAGACAATCCCAGTCTTCAGAGCCACGTGCCCGTTACAGTGCAGGTTCTGGATGTGAACGACAATCCTCCGAAGGTCAACACAGAAGAGGAGATCATCATCTGTGAAAGCACCAGAGCAGGACAGGCAAGTCCCTCAACAGCCGAACGGTTTCTCTGTCTCACTTTCTCTCTGACACCTTCGTTCCTTGAGAGAGGCGGCCCGTCAAAGGAGGCTGAGTGAACGTAGCAATTAAAGTAATAAAACTAACTGCTGTTTTAATTTAACTGCAGTTTATTTGCTAATGAGAATAATTCATATGCATGTAATGCGTACATATGTATTTTTGTTCATGTAGTGATTAAAAATGCTAGCAGTTACTGTACTGACAAATGTTAAGTTGGTCATCTGAAAGATTATATTTTGGGTTTGATCAATATGGATTTACATATCAGCCTGCCCAGAAAATTCCCTTATGGACCGCCACAGTTCCCTGCCATGAATGGTGTGGAAAAGAGAGAGAGCGTGAATATTTAGAGGGGCAGAAATAGAAAAATGGAAGGGGGTTATGGGAATGCTAATCATCTCTCAATGAGAATAAAAATCTGATCAACAAAGCGTGACAGCTCTGACTCACTAAAGCGCACTCGTATTTTCCTACCCACACTTTTCCATTTAATTTTGAAATGCTGTTTTTCACCAGCGGCCCAAAGAAAGAGCGGGATGAGAGTGAGAGAAAATGAAGGACAGATGAGGTCAAGCCCATTTTAATATCCCCTGTGTTAAACATAAAACAGTACATCCAGTTCCAAAAATTATCCACACTACATTACGGGAGTACCACATTAAAGTGCTTCTGTGCACTTCAAAAGTGTAATGTGTACTTTCTGCACCACTAGCATCACCAAACTAACTTGCCAAAATAAAGGGCCCTACTTTAACGATCTGAGCACATGGTCTGAAGCGCATGGTGCAATTAGGGCATGTCCGAATCCACTTTTGCTAGTTTAACGACGGAAAAAAAGCACATGGTCTAAAAGTGTTGTACCTAGTCTCTGAGTCATGGGTGTGTTTTGTGAGTCATGCGTAACATGCAATAAACCAATCAGAGTGTTATCTCCCATTCCCTTTAAAAAACAGTTGCACTTACACCATGGCGGATTTGCTATTTGCATGGCGGAATTTGCGAGTGGAAAGACTGAATGCTTCTCCAGAGAGGAATAATTTTATTTTTAATATTTAAAATTGTTTGTGTGCCGCTGCACGTCCCAGTGTGTGTAATAAGCAGAGTGTACACACACGTTGTGCACCCACCTATAGACACATATTACTAACACGCTCTTTAAATAACACAAAAAATACTGCACTATTGACTTTAGACCAGGTTTTTGTTGGTCAGTCATTTTCAGTTGCCTCAAAATAGCAACGCACAAACAATGCCCCTGAACACACCTCGTTTTCAAGCCAGCACGCCCATGGGCGAACAGATGGGCGCGAGTGCATTTGCTGTTTAAACAACATGATGCTGGACATGCAAATGATAACTGGGGCTGAAACTAGCAAAAAAACACTTGCATTGCGCCTGGCGTCACATTGCACTGGGTGTATAATAGGACCCAAAGACTGTATTGCAAACTCCTCCCCCATATGCCATTGGTTGAAAAAACAGATCAATCCACCCACAAACTCGCATCATTGGTTGAGCCTGTGTTGCTGAGTAGAAAAGATAAATGTTTTGACAGCGCCAGTTTAGACTTTTTGAAGAAATCAACCCACAGATGGTTTACTTATAAATCATATTACTTGTTACTTATAAAATTTACTTTATACTTTTTTTGTTTTGTTTTTTTTAACTGTATCACTCAACAAAAATGGCTCTTGATTGGCTAAACATGATTCAAGCATGGATGGTGGTTCCACATGATTGAAACAAGTAAAACCCAATAAAATGTACAACTAACTAGAATCAATGGTGTTAATTTAACTTGAATTAATAGTTTTAGTTTAACTTAAATGGTTTTCATTTAAATTGAATAATTCAAATAATCCAATACAATTAATGCTTCTTGTTTAGTCCTGTGATTTTCCATTACAAACTAAATATTACTTTTCTTTACACATGTTATGTTATGTGTTGGCAGTCCAGAAGTGATACTGGTTTCATCCAGAGCACTACCATAGTGGTTACTTTATTATTTAAGCAGTTTGAATTCTTGTTAGCAGGTCAGCAACCCAAGCATAAGATCAACAATTCACCAAAATGCTAACCCCAAAATCACTAACATAACAGAAACTTTTAAATATCAGTAGAACATTAAACATTAACAAGTCTCTCCTTTTATCATCTTGCTAAAAAATGCATTAAAATAAACCTTTATTTCAACATTTACTCTCCCAATTCAGCCCCTTTACAAACATGATGGAAAGTGAAAGTACTGTTTGATTTGGTTACTTGATTGAAACATGTTACAGTGCATCCGGAAAGTATTCACAGCACTTCACTTTTTCCACATTTTGTTGTTACAGCCTTATTCCAAAATGGATTAAATTCATTATTTTTTCCCTCAATTCTGCAAACAATACCCCATAATGACAATGTGAAAGAAGTTTGTTTGAAATCTTTGTAAATGTATTAAAAATAAAAAAATAAAAACATCACATGTATATAAGTATTCACAGCCTTTGCCATGACACTCAAAATTGAGCTCAGGAGTCCACCTGTGGTAAATTCAGTTGATTGGACATGATTTGGAAAGGCACACACCTGTCTATATAAGGTCCCACAGTTACGTGCATGTCAAAGAAATAACCAAGCCATGAAGTCCAAGGAATTGTCTGTAGACCTCCGAGACAGGATTGTATCGAGGCACAGATTTTGGGACGGGTACAGAAAAAATTCTGCTGCGCTGAAGGTCCCAATGAGCACAGTGGCCTCCATCATCCATAAATGGAAGTTCGGAACCACAAGGACTCTTCCTAGTGCTGGCCGCCCGGCCAAACTGAGCGATCAGGGAGAAGGGCCTTAGTCAGGGAGGTGACCAAGAACCCAATAGTCACTCTGACAAAGCTCCAGTGTTTTTCTGTGGAGGGAGGAGAACCTTCCAGAAGAACAACCATCTCTGCAGCACTCGATCAATCAGGCTTATATGGTAGAGTGGCCAGACGGCACTTGACAGCCCTCCTGGAGTTTGCCAAAAGGCACCTGAAGGACTTTCAGACCATGAGAAACTAAATTCTCTAGTCTTATAATACAAAGATTGAACTCTTTGGCCTGAATGGGCAAGCATTATGTCTGGAGGAAACCAGGCACCATTCATCACCTGGCCAATACCATCCCTACAGTGAAGCATGGTGGTGGCAGCATCATGCTGTGGGGATGTTTTTTTTTTTTTTTTTTTTTTCAGCACCAGGAACTGGGAGACTAATCATGATCGATATGAATGCAGCAATGTACAGAGAGATCCTTGATGAAAACCTGCTCCAGAGCGCTCTGGACCTCAGACTGGGGTAAAGGTTCATCTTCCAACAGGACAACGACCCTAAGCACACAGCCAAGATAACAAAGTAGTGGCTACGGGACAACTCTGCGAATGTCCTTGAGTGGCCCAGCCAGAGCCCAGACTTGAAAACCGATTGAACATCTCTGGAGAGATCTGGAAATGGCTGTGCACTGATGCTCCCCATCCAACCTGATGGAGCTTGAGAGGTCCTAAAAAGAAGAATGGGAGAAACTGCCCAAAAATAGGTGTGCCAAGCTTGTAGCATCATACTCAAAAAGACTTGAGGCTTTTTATTTTATTTTATTTTATTTTTAATTTTAATACATTTGCAAAGATTTCAAACAAACTTCTTTCACATTGACATTATGGGGTATTGTTTGTAGAATGAGGGAAGGGGGGCACATTTTAACAAAATGTGGAAAAAGTGAGGTGCTGTGAATACTTTCCAGATGCACTGTAGTGCTGGGCGATCAATTAATCACGATTGATTATGATTTTTTTCTTTAATATATACATGCATGTGTGTGTATTTATATATACATGATAATTATACAAATAATACACAGTACAGACACATATATTATGTAAACATAAACTTTTATGTTGGATTAGATTAATCATGATTAATCAATTGCCCAGCATTAATATTTATAAATAAAAACATTATACAGACATTTAAATTATTCTAAAACATACAGTCTTTTACAGACATGAACTTTTTCATTATGAGGTTGTCCTTTCATCATTTCTGGTTTCAACACATGTGAGAAACGATCCAATTAAGGTATCCTTCAGTCTGAACCTCTTCAATCGGAAGGTATTGCTCTTTGTAGGGAGTGCAGCATGGGGATGTGCAACTCATAATGGACCACACTCAAGGAATAAAATGCCTATTGGGTTGCCAGGACAACTCAGACCAGCAAACCAGCTGGTTTTGACGCACAAAGCACTCAGCTTCCTAGAGCTGCTGAGATGCCAGCAGAGATTTCAGATCACTCTGAGATGAGAGAAAGAGAATGAGAAAAACCGAAAGAATGAAGCAAAACTATATTCTGAACTTCTGAACCCTGCTGAATTAGGCTTCTGTCTCCCACAATTGGAAACTGATGGACTCTATACATGCATTTTTACCAGAGAGACACAAAAAAAGTTAAAGATAAGCTAAGAAAGTTCACTAACCAGAACAGATGAGCATGAAAATGTTTCTCACTGATGTCTTTCCTGATTTTTTTCAGGTCATACAGACAATCACTGCTGTGGATAAAGATGATTTTGCCAACGGAAAGGGATTTTCCTTCTCTTTTCCCGGAGGAGTTCCTGCCAACCCCAACTTTACAATTAAAGACAATGAAGGTATGCAAAAACATTTTATTTTAATTGTATTTATTTATTCTGGGAACATTTCAAACGTATGTACAGAGGTTGCCTTTTTCACAGTCATGGAAACCTGAAAATGTCAGAATATTTGTGATTTACAGGCCTTTTTATTTTTTGTGATAAATCATCTAAAATATTTCATCAGCTAGTTGCTCTTTTTGAGTGTAGTCTCTATAAAAATTATATTTAAAAATCCTTGTCTAGTAATCACACACAACTGGAAAAGTCATTGAAATTCATTAGTCAAAATATGTGGGAAACCTAATGGGTTTGTGTTAATGTGTGCGGTCTAATAAGCTTTTCCATTACGGCAAAAGGCACACAATATCTTTCAGAAGATGTTTACCATACATGCCATTTCCATACAAGCTATAATTATGAATTCACACATCCTTGCTAATTAAAAAATTCAAACAGCTTTAAATGTTTATATTGCTCTTAATCTTCCATAGCTTTCAAAGGGGAAATGACTGCAGGATTCTTCTAATATGATCGATGAACTTCTCAGTTGATGTTGACCAGCATTTAAGTTCTAATTAAATGTCGACCGCAAGCTTAAAAGAGACGATTGATGACAGTTTAGATGCAGACGGAAATAAAAGCTCTAATGCATGATTAATAGCTGCTGAGAAGTAAAATCAATAAGCTGTAAAGGCATTTCTCTCAATAATCAATAATCAATACCACCATAACACTAAAGTTATTTATTGTGCTAACTCTGTTTGTTCTGTGTATGTTTTGGGTACCTGTAAGATGGTAGTATGACTTGAAGAATATGGGTTTGTTTTTCATTCATTGTTATTCTTGTAAAGTTTTAATTCAACATGAAATCAAAATGGACACTTTTTACTTTGCAACTGTTTTTGGTCAAATGATCACCCTGTTTAAAATTAACAAACCTATGTTGGTTTGCTAGTTTTTGCTGGTCTCACAGTCTGAATCTATATATAAAAAAAAAAAAGTAAAATAGTGCAAATAGCCCACCTTGTTGGCAGAGGCTATTTACACTAACTCTGCCCATTGACATCTGGTTTTGTAGGCGTGTGCCAGAAAATTTTGATGCAAACTGCCCTGTGTTTGAATCTGCCTTTTAGCGAATTTGCTCTACTCATTTTTCCCATCACATATCAGATCAGAAAAGCTGGAAAAATATTTGAAAAGTTGAAATAAAGTGATTAATAATAAAGTGTTTATCGGTTAGGATTAGGGGTGTAGGGAGGGCTTTATTGTCCCTATAAGGTGGCATCCATTTAATAATTTAATAAATATGATAATTTAAACTCTTTGTTGTTGTTATTGCATACCGTTGAATGTACAACACCCTGAGGTGCAAATAGTATCTGCCACTATAAGTATAAATAGCATCTAACGAAAATATATATTGATAAATATATCAAGTACAGATAAACAACAGAAATCAGAAGATCCTCCATATGTTCCTTCTGCAGTTATTGACTATATATACATATTTATACATACATATGTACACATACATACACAGATATCTTTACATTCCTATACATGCACATACCACCTAAGTGTACTTACAGCACATACATACAAACATATGCACATATTTCAACATACAGAAAGCTCTTAAAACAAAACTATATGATATTTTCACTTAGTGTAACTTAGTGTAAATAGCAACTATTGCTGAATAAAAAGTGCCCAAAACCCCTGTAAACCAGCAAATTTACCAGCTAAGACCAGAAAACTAGGCTGGTGTAAGATGTTTTATTTATTGTTGGTGTCATTTAGACCCTCTATGAAGTGGCACCTTTTATCTGCCAGTATCACTTCTTGTTTGTAGTGCCTGGGGTGAACTTTGGGTGAAGTGATTGGTGAAGTTTTTGTACTCTTCCAGCCACCCCATTTCCAATATGCAGCTCAAGCATGGTCGGCACGGTTTATTTCCCTCATCACTGTCCCTCGCAGTCGAAGACCTATAGCATTCCTTTAGAGGGATTACGGGTCTAACCTCACACAGGAGTGTATTCCCTGTTGCTGTAGAATGAATTACCAACTCCCTAAACTCCTGAACCGACGGCCTTAATGCAATACTCAACACAGATGGCTGCAGGCTGGAGGTTACCATGGTGACCACTCTTATCCGAGTGCTGCTCTCGGACCAGTAGAGGATTTGAAGAAAAAAAAAAACGAAATAAAAAAAGGATGGAGAAAGGAGGGTTAGATGTGGGTTTTGGAAGTTTATCTTAAATTTCATATTTCTTTTATTTGGCTTGTTAAGTTGATGGACAGGGTTAACAATTAGGTTCATGAGAGCTTCTTGAGTTTCAAACAACTTGACATAGTGCAGCTGGAGGAAAAATGCACAATGCATGCGTTTGGAAGCTTCTTAAAAAAGTGGCTGAAATTCAACGAGAAGTGATACAGCAGCCAAAGAATACAATTTTGCATACAGAATACAAGAACGCATCCTGTGTGAACGATACCTTAATCAACCCAGATTGACTTGATTACAAAATGGATTGAAATTAAATATTATATGAAATAAAACAAACTACATATTGAAAATCAGCTTTTGTCTATTCAAAGAGTTTAGTTGCATGCCAAAATATTATCTTCATTAATTTTGATAACTTTAGTTAAATAATATCTTTTTTTATCTAATTTCTTATCAAATATTGACATACACAATCAGTTGTGATTCATTTAATTAATTTAATCAGCAATTAATTTTAATTGATTGACAGCCATCATTTTAATCCACATGAACTATTGAGAACAGATGGACCCAGAATGGATGTTTTGAGGGTAGTAAATGATAATGTAATGTCATTTTAAGAAATAAAGAAACAAAATGTCAATGTCTCAAGATCAGTAGGAGAAAACAGAAGAGAGGCAGATTAATGTGATAATGGGATAAAGAATGACTTCAGAATAGCAATATAGTTTTTTTCGTTTTATTTTGGCCGATCTCTATTCCGTATTTGCGCACAAACTGCATTCCAATCATTTCCCAAACGTCATTTGTGTGGAAATATTATAAAGTCTGTAAACAGGACTTTATCAAAAGCGAGAGATGGAACAAGCTGAAGATGGAAGCAAAGAGGCGAGGAGGCGTGCCGGTAGATACTGAACAAAGCACAACAAGCTCACTGTTTGCAATGCTCGAAATATTGGAAGAAAAATATTGAATTGGGGTTGCAGGATTATATTAATGCATCTCTGAAGGGAACTGACTAGCTTCAGAAAAGTTTTGATGCCATTTTCTTGTCCTCTTAGCTCTGTATAATGCCATTTAAAGTTTTAGATTTTATAAGTGCTTACAGCAGTAACCAAGAAAACGCTACATCGCTGCTGTTTCATAAGTGCCACCTTCTGTCAAAGAGTGAATTTGCATTTTCATTCAGTCCTTCTGCTGTTTTTGTTTTGTGCAGATATGTTTTATGTAGCATAATTTCACACATCTAAAGTCAGACCATTCTGTTTTTGCTTTAAATCTTGAAATTATAAACAACATTGTGTGTGTAGCATCTTTGTTTGGATCGTGATTTAAAACGCAGTGGTTGCCTCTAATTTCAAATGGCTAGAGATATTTTTAAAGGGATAATTCACCCAAAAATGTTATCGTCATTTACTCGCCCTCAAGTTGTTCCAAACCTGTGTACATTTCTTTGTTCTGCTGTTTACAGTGGAAGATATTCGGAAGAATGTTTGTAACCAAGCAGATCTCGGCCCCCCATTGACTTTTTAAAGTGCCCCTATGGCATTTGAAAGGTTCGTATTTTTGTTTTGGGAGTCCCCAACAACAGGTTTACATGCATGCAAGGTTAAAAAACATTTTAATTGGCTTATAATATGCATTTTGCTCAACGTTTAATTTTTCCCAACCTCTTCTTTGCATGATGCTAATCTGCGGTGGTTGATCAGATGACCCAGTCCGTTGTGATTGGTATACAGCGTGCAGCACATGTCGGAAACGGAATGCCTATCACCATTACTGGATTACAGCTTGTAATACAGTGTGTGAACAGTCATGGCATCAATTTTGCCTTACCAGAGTCCGACGAGGAAACGTCCAGAGTTGCTGATGAACCTGAAAGTCAATCGCAAACCTGACTGGAGCACAGTTCTCAATGGAAAGTGTCAGTGTAGTTTATGGCACTTCAGGCTGATTGAATATGCAGAATTGGAGTAAGAATGTCTGAGAAGTGACGTGCTGTAATCTGATTAATCGTGCTGTCTGTCGCCATTTGTTAGTTCAGTGTAACGTGTCAAAGACTAATTAATTGCAGAATTTATTTAGGTGCACATGTGGGAACTGTATCAAAATGACAAGCGAGGCTAAAAATGTGGGCAATATGCTAATGTTTCGTCTTGACTTCACAACGAAACGGATTGGGATTTGTTTTAAAAACTATTCATCTAATTGACTTGGAGTCGACTTAATTTTGAGAGACTTTATATACTTTGCACTTTCAAATTTAAAACTTTGCAGGATGTTTTCATTCACTTAGAGCTATGCTACACACTACATGAAAGGTCATTTTCAAAAATTCATAATAGGGCCACTTTAAGTATTATTAAGTATCATAAGTACTTTTTGTTCCTACTATGGTAATCAATGGGGGCATGGATCTGCTTGGTTACAAACACTCTTCCAAATATCTTCCTTTGTATACATCACAACAAAGAAATTTTGTGAACTTTAGTGAACTTGGGTGAACTATCTATTCAAGGCCGGTTTTGCCTGTTATAGAGCAGTAGACAATAAATACATTTGCTTAAACAAATGAGCAATAAAAACAGCAACTGGGATCGTAACTGGCCAATTTGCTTGTAAAAAAAAAAAAAAAAAAAAGAATCAGCCATGAAAAATCATGATTGGTGCATCCCTCGATATATAGAATTGTGAGTTCCACTCCTTTCCTATCGAGCCAACTGCAGTTTATTTATCCAAGTGGTACTCAGTGCAAGTCTCACTCTTCTCACACAGTTTCTCGCTCTTTAATCTCTCTCCACTGGGACACGCCACTGTTTACCGGTCTAAGAATTATCTGCTCTTGCCACAGGTGGTCGATGTTGTCGTGCGCTGCTCTTATTGTGTCTGTAGAGAGACTGCGAGTAAGTGAAGCCCCCTTGTCTACAAAGACCCGAAGTGCTTCAAATTTTGTAATACCACTTTTCCATCTTTACAAGTGCTGCAAAAGAGCAAATGGGTCTTTATGGAGGTACTTAGATACTCTGTCTGTATCTAAATGGCTGTTTTTATGGTAAAAGGTAAACACATTAACATGCTGACTGACTTATTTTCCATCTTTTGACTTTTTAAGGTGATCAATGGAATTACCAGAGTGCTGCAAAAAAATCTATATAATTTGCTTCCATCTCTATTTCTGGATTTGTTGGCAAAAATGTATTTGGCACGCAGTGAAAGGGAGGCTAAATTGACTAAATTATTGTCCGTTCACGTTTTGCTTTATGAACGCAGTCTCTGTGTGAATAACAATGTAAGATGGAGGGCCCCGGAGTACAAAGAGGGATCCTCGCACCGATATTCAGCTTGATTATGTTCTCTAGTCAATTACGTTTTGTAGTGGAGTTGGTAATTAGAAAGGTAATATTCATGAGTGAGCTTACAATGGCATGGTCAAAAACATGCTGAAGGCAGGCAAACATGAAATCTTAGCTTCAGTTGAATGCTAATCAGTTATTGCACACATATACACCCAAAAACCATCTTACAGAAAAAAAAAAAAATATATATATATATATATATATATATATATATATCTTTCTTTTGATACTATTGAACTATTTAATAAATATATATTTGCATACAATTTTTTTATTTTGTTTATTTTATTTTATTATTTATTACGTATAAGTGGGAATCTCTAACAAAATCCCAGTTTTTTTTCCCTCACACCTCATTATTTCTCACTCTTCTGCAAGTACACCCATCCACTTTCAATCTACTGTTAGTTATTACTCTGTTTCTCTCACTTTCTGCCTTCCTGTTTCCCATCTGTCTCTGAAAGACTCTCATCCTATTTCCATTGGCTTTCTACACCGTATCTTCAGGCCTTTATAGAGACGTGCTTCTAGTGTTTAACACTGCCCTGTTTTAATGTGCAGCCAGTGTCTGAGAAGGCTGTTCTTTTATTTGGTGTCAGTCCATTGGTGGGCGTTTGGACAGGAAACCAGATAGACTGTAAACCAAGAAGTAACAGGAAAAATGATTCATTATCCAGTAATTATCATCATTATTATGATGATGAACATAAGGCCACTTCCTAACAGGATGATGATGAGAATACAATACAGTCTGAAGATATCATATTGTGTTACGAGTGACCAGATGACCATGATAAAAGATTTTAAGAAGTCTAGGGGTCATCCGTGGACTATGATAGCATTTTGTGAGAAACATACTCATGTGTCCTCAAAATCTTTAATCAAAATAGCTTCCCCTCCCCTTCTCTTCTCTGATGACGTTTACTGACATGAGGGCGGGACAACCTATACCTCACATGACATCAAACCACAACAATGTAATGATCTAGTCAATTCCTGATGGACAAAATCAAGCCCTACAATTTTTTTTTTTTGTTTGTTTTTCTTGTTCGAGAAGCCGTCTCACTCCTACATACATCACAACAGGGAAGAAAAGACTATCACAACTTCTGTTTCATGCCTACTTCATGCCATTTCATGCCAATTAGCTTTAAAAGTAATGCTTGACTTCAGCTGAACTACTATACATTGAGTAACTTCTGTTTTGTTAAACCACAGATTTAAAGTATCTTAATCTTTGTGTCTAATGACCGTGTTATTTAGCAGTATGAAAAATGAAGGCCGGTGGACTGGATTACATTATGAGTAACACACACACACACACACACACACACACACACACACACACACACACACATATCGCAAATATGTATGCCTTAGCTCTAGATGGCCCTCAAGCAAACAGCAGGTTTAGGGGTGAGTCACAATATGAGAAATTTTATTATATATATGATATATATCACGATATAGCTATTTTTGTTAACTAGATTTTGCTCATTATTTTATTTTTTTATGATAGTGCTGTCAAAATGAACTTGTTAACGCATGCAATTGTTTTTTGGGTTTTTTTTCAGTTTAATGCGTTAAAATGTATTTAACGCAATTAAAGCAGCATCCGTTTTGTCCTGTCATCCGTTGGCTAGCGTTACATTTTATGACCACGCTCTTATTCATGCAAATGCTTTTAAACCATTCAGGCCGTTTTTAAACAGTGCTTGAATGGGCCGATTATATATTTACATTTATGCATTTGGCAGACGCTTTTATCCAAAGCGACTTACATTGCATTCAAGGTACACATTTTTACATTTTGTCAGTTCTTGCTTTTCCTGGGAATCGAACCCATGACCTTGGCGTTGCTAGCGCCACACTCTTACTGTTTGAGCCACAGGAAAGCATCAAGCACAGTCTTCACTGAGTTCAGTGAAGTCTTACATGAACGTAAAGTGTTGTAAGAAAATGTGATGCGTGTCAGAACCGCCTCATGTGCGGCAGGTCTTAAAGGGACAGCAGCCTAATAAACCTGCTGCTGTCTGTCATTTAAGGATAATCAAAGAACAAATGAAAAAGAGAATCACTCACTGCTCTTGACTGAATAACTTTTGTAGCTTTAATAAGGATTAATCTATTTTTCATTTATAATTTATGCAGTGAAGTGTATAGCTTTCAATTATACTGTAATGCTGAATAGCTATAATTAATGGCTAAAATTGAGGAAAAAATACATTTCATAGAGACAAATATAGGTTACTGTTTTTATGTTGTTTCGACATTATTTGGAGATTAAATGTAATGTTAGGTGTGATTAATAGCAATTATTTGACTAATGTGTGATTAGTCGATTGACAGCACTAATATATATATATGTATATATATATATATATATATATATATATATATATATATATATATATATATATATATATATATATATATATATATATATATATATATATATATATATATATATATATATATATATATATATTAGAGGTGTAACGGTACACATATTCGTACTGAACCGTTTGGGTACAGGGCTTTCGGTTCGGTGCACCTGTACCGAACGGTTCCGAATGCAATCTTTAACAGTTAACAGTCGGCTTGTTTTAAGCGCGGAAACACACTTCAATCCGAGTTCCCACACGAACATATTAAGTATTCAGTCCATTTTATCATGAAATTCAAACGATAAATGACGTTTTAATGCTCTTTAATGTGACGTGACTGATATAGGTGCGTCAGTTCAAACCGCGATCATCTCTTCCTAAAGAATAAGCATGAATTAATATCTCTTAATGTATGTTGAGGATACATTACAACTTGCTGAAATCTATCATATGTCGTGTAATTGCTCAATCGGTGTTTCAACCGCGGAAAGACAATAAAACAGCTTGTAAACAATGTCACATAGCATCACATTTACCTCAGAAGTCATTCAGTGTCCACAGCTCTCCTGCTGTACCGAACCCGTACCGAACCGTGACTTCAAAACCGAGCAGTTTTGTGTACCGTTACACCCCAATATACATATATATACTTATTCATTTCATAACATACACTGAATTTGAGCAAGAAACACACAAACTTCACAATTACTCATAATTAGTCTTCCCTTGATCCTTGTGCTGGTGCCAAATCATCACGATGACATTTTCTTTTCCCTTTTTTTTTTTTTTTTTTTTTTTTTTTTTTACAGGCAATTAAACCAGCGCTCAGATCTCTAAACGACCCAGTTACTTTAATAGATCAATTGATTTCTGAAGGCATCTCTTTGCACGTTTGCATACAGAAAGACCTTTCTAGTACAGCCCCTCATCAGAGGAGTTGAAAGCTGTTGCTGTCAGTCGGATGATATTTGGGAATTTTAATTAGTCGGAGTGTCACTCAGATATCCTGCCACTTCAGTGAAGGTTGAAGTGTTGTTATGCGACAGAACATGGCTGTTTTCCCAGTGAAAGATGCTTTTTTTTTTTTTTTTTTTTTGCTTCAATATGATCATTTTTATTCTGTGTTTTTGCCATTAGTTGTTTAAGGGGAAAGATAAATCAGTGGAGTTTCTGAGGTTAGGGAATGTCTCCGGATTTCTTAGATATTTTCTAATTTTATTTAATACTTTATTTCAGTTCTTTGATAACTTATTAACTACACTAGGCTGTGGTGTAGAGATCAGAGACCAAACACTCACTCACACAGACAGAATAATGCCCAACCATCCACACTTAAGGGCTCAATTGAAGGCAGCCCTCTACAATGTGAGTAAATCACTTGTATATGCAAATAAATCTTCACTCTGGGTGACTAAATAATATATATCATTAGCCACTGGCTAATGAATTCTTAGATTTTACTCGCCAGTGTGTGTTAGAGGCTAAGTATAAGTTTAGCATAGAAATATTTTCATTCGCTAAGTTTCACTCCCCATCAAGCAATCTGTACTAATTCAATTAATCTCAATGGATGCACAGTGTTACCTGTATTTGACGTACCGCAAATTCTAGTGTGAAGACGCTCGACTCGCTTTGCTGAGAGTGCTGTTTCTCACACACACACGCAGAGAGAGAGAGAGAGAGAGAGAGTCTTACATACCACGCAGAATCTATGTGCTACATGTAAACAATATTCTTTGTTGTATTTTCCTGTCAGAATAACAGAGTTCATTAAGGAATTATTCAGCTTTTAAGAACAAGTAGAAGATATGCAGTTTCTTCAGTAGTGGGTGGGATTAATGCGCAAATGGCAATCTCATTGGCTGGCACAAATCAGTTTGAGTTAATGCTGACAGTGTGATTAATATTCATGAACCACGCAAGCTCATCAATCCTTAGTGCGTTGTATATTGTTATTAGTAGTAGAGTTAGTAGTAGTAGTATCTTTTAATAATAATTACTATTATCTATTTTTTTTTTACAGAAACACTGAATGACCAACAATATCTTAAGCACCACCACCAGTCCTAAGTTGAGTTAAAATGACAAATGTGCATTCATACATGGTTACCAAGTTTTAGTTCTAATTACTAAATTAATGATAATATCATAATATAACGCTTGATTGACTGATGTCAAAGGATTAGTCATTTGAAGGATCACTTCAAGCTGAAATTTTCCTGATAATTTACTCAACCCCATCTCATCCAAGGTGTTTGTTTCTTTGTTTCTTCAGTCGAAAAGAAATACAATTTTTTGAGGAAAACATTCCAGGATTTTTCTCCACATAATGGACTTCAATGGCAACCAACGGGTTGAAGGTTCAAATCAGTACTGTTTCAAAGGGCTTTAGAGGGCTCTGCAGATCCCAGCCGAGGAATAGGGTCTTATCTAGCGGGGAAAAAAATTAATAAATGTATATATAACCTAAATTGCTCATTGCGATGCGATGCGCCACAGATTGTGTAATCACGTCAGAAAGGTCACACTAGACGTAGGCGGAAGTACCGCCCCAAGCGAACGTGCGAAGACTAATTCAAATGTCTTTTACCTAAAAGACCCTATTCCTCATCTGGGATCATGCAGATCATGTCCTTTGAAACCTTCAACATTTTGGTAGCCATTAAAGTCTATTATGTGGAGAAAAATCCTGGAATGTTTTCATCAAAAAACTTAATTTCTTAAAAAAGAAAGATATGAACATCTTGGATGAGATGGGGGTGAGTAAATCATCAGGAAATTTCCATACGTTCAGATATTTAAAAATCTGTGCCATTGGTGGAAATTTAGGCGTATAGCCAATGCCTATTCTATTGCCAAGGTGTGCGTAGAGGGTTGGAAGGGATTTAATATTTTTAAATGGTTGACGTTAATATAATAAAAGTTACAGCAAAAATAGCCCTTAACAATATACTTGAAAAAATAGCATTGCCATTCACATTTGACTTATTGTAGTATGCCAGTGTTGTTGTTATTATTATTGAATAGTTTGCTAGTGTGTTCTGTTGGGTTTCTAGAGTGTTCTGTGAGTTTGGTAGACTCTAGTCCTGCAGTGTATGTCAGTGGGGTTTTTTTCCTGCCTGTTTTACCGCATGCCAGGGAAAATTCTTAGAAAAGTCTGCTGAGAAAAATAAAACTCCAACAAGGTGTTTGAGGTTTTATTCATGTATAAATGGTGCAGAATGAATTATGCGCCGGAGTTTAATATTTAAGGCTTGACTTTTTTTTTTCTTTTTTTTTTTTTTTTCTCAGATCCATAACCTTGAGTATCAGCCATACAAAAAGTGGTGCTTTCCTTAACAGGCACCACATAAACTGTCCTGAATAAATGCTTTGCTACAAGTGCACAAACTGTGTTGCATACAGACTGCTTCTGACAAGGATAAATGATTCAAGAAGATGGACTTAAAACAAGCGTGTAAATACTGAGCCGAGAAACAGCATGCTCACCAAGTGCCCGCCAAGCAGTTGTGTAGTAAGCAGTTTTTTTCATCAACTCACCCGTTCAGAAGCAGCCCAATTTAATGGTAGCAATGACAAAATTCTTATCATATAAAATCAAAATGGCCCTTTTTTTTTCTGCTGAAGTGGCAAAGATGTGAACGCTGTGACCTCCTGCTCACCACGGGGTGGCTGTTTGCCCCACTTCAGCTTAAATATGAATGAAAAGACCAGTTTTGTGTGATATAACAGCCTAGTTGGGAGCTGGAATATTAGTTTGTATTGTTTGCTGTGAGTAATGAAATTATAAGAACATTGGATTACTTGTTCTGTATATTCATCCTGTAAAAGTATTTCAAACGCATCCACTTAACCTGCAACAAATAACTAGCTTGTGTAGATTGTGAGGAAGAGCTGAATAACATTGCAAGTCGATTGACATCTTAAAGGAGCCTTTTGAAGGATCTGAGTGAAGCAGCAAACCGAAAAAAATAAATAAATAAATTATTGTCTGTGGAGTGCTATCCGCCATCTCATTAGCATAAGCACATTATTTGACCCGCACTCCCCGCACTCATATCAGTTGTAGGTTGTTTTCAGGACTGAAATTCAGTTGAAAATGAAAATCAGTTGACAGATGTGAAAGTGGTGGTTTCGGGATGTTTTGTGTCCTGAACATACAGCTTATTCTCTCACATGTCAGTTTGAGCAGTGTTGCGGCACAATTAGAGACCACGTGCTGTCAGCCACCAGCGGGTGAGGACCACACGTCAACATAAACCAAGACACAAATGTTTCCTCTCTACAACGATAGAACTTATTTTCGTTTATTTGTTTTATGCAACATCTGCAGAACGACTTATTGTTTGCAAGTCAGTTCGAAGTTTATTTGTTGTTTTGCGAATTCTTGAGTGTGTAATGTGAAAATAAACACATTAAGGGACAATATTCACTGCCTGCATTGGATCTTCTGGGATTTTTGGCTTATCATTTCTAACCATATAGAACCATTTGACGTCAACTTCTGGGTTAAATATCTGATTGAATGAATTCATTAAAATCAGAATCAGATGCATAACCTTTGAAATCAAATCATAAATGACATAACCTGTATCAGATGTCCAGATCAGAGGAACTTTATTTAATTAAAGGGGGGGTGAAACACTCAGTTTCAGTCCATCTCATGTCAATCTTGAGTACCTATAGAGTAGTATTGCATCCTTCATATCTCCGAAAAGTCTTTAGTTTTATTATATTTATAAAAGACAGACACGCTGTACCAAGTCTTTCCGAATAAAACCGAGCGGCTGGGGGCGTATCGTGTGGGCGGAGCTAAAGAATCACGAGCGCACGCTATTGCATTGAGCGTATGAAAGCTGTCACATCTTTTAAACATGGAAAAAACTTTATTCTAAAAAAAACAATGAGATCAATCAGATTTAGGCATACATATATGATCCAGAATCAGATCTAGAGGCTGAAATTGAACAAGAGAAGCAGCAACTACAGCAGGACATCTCAGTGGTATGTACTGTAACTGTAACTTATATACTTGCTTAGCGGCTTGTCATGCGCAAGTTTTACAATATTTGTGTGTGTTTACTCATGGTTTATGAGGACATAATTTGGTCTATTGTATGCGGAACGGTTTTGCACACACGGCAGACTAGTGCTTGTTTACATAGAAAAACAGTAGTGCATTTAAATGAACGAGTCCAAAACCAACCAAAAACACACTTCTTTGGTGACATTGTTGATTTTGTGAAGTCCTGTGACTGCAGCGCAGCCGAGTTCCCTAAAGCCGAGCAAAGCGCGTTAATGGGCGAGCGTTTGCTCTCTCGCTCTGGTCGCGTGTGCGCCCTTCTGGCAGAAGAGCCTGTACAAGGACATTCCGCCGTTGTTGACATCAGATAAACCCATACTCGAAAAAAACTTTCTGAAACGTATGAAAAACTGGAAGGAGTATTTTTGGCACAGAAATACTCAAGAGGGTAATCCAGCACCCGGAAAGCATACCTTCCATAGGGGCAGCCATTGCTAACCAAGCCATCACCTGCTGTTAGCATTCCATTGACTCCCATTCATTTTGGCATCACTTTGACAGCAAATAACTTTACATCTGAGGCGTTTAAAGACTCCATTTGTCCATTGTTTATTTCTAAAGAAACACGACAATGTATAAAAGGCTCCATTACCTTGTATCTTACACTATTTTTGTAAAAATAGGCTAACGATTGCGTCATAACCACACGACTCTCTGTCACACAGAAGAGAAATGACCATATAGACAGGAGGAGAAGCTCGCAGGCAATCTTTTACTGTCTATGAGGCAATCGGGGGGACGTCGAGGCATAAAGTCCGATAGAGTCAAGGGAGAAGCTCATAGAGAGCCAACAAGATTCAGATTTGACTTTGCACAACTATTAGAAGACTTACAACTGTCAGACAGGTTGCTCACGTCACATCTGTGACGTCAAGCTCAGTCTGAGGCTGCGCAGTACGCTCAGCCATCAGGAAGTGAGTGCTTCTAATTGACTTCACTTGTCTACGTTGAAGTCTATGGGGTCGTTGTGTCCATTTCTTTTACTGTCTATGGAAATACTCCATCAAACGTCCAACTTATTTTTTTACTTTGTCCATGTTTAGCATGGGAACCCAAGTCTTTAACAGTGTAAAAAGCTCAGTATGCATGAAACAACATTTGAAATCAAATCATAGAAATAGAAATTTATTTTCTCTCTTCATTTTCTCATATTTCTTTCCATTATCTCTCTCAAGGGTTAGTCCCTGCATGTAAAATCCATGCAGATGAAATTATATTATATTATTATATTTATTATATTATATTATTATAGCACTATTATTATTTTTTATAGCACTTCATGTTTTTTTTTTTTCTTTTTCTTTTCTTTCGCTCTCTCCTTTTTTATACTTTACTTGTATTACAGGCAGTACATTGTTTAGAAAAGCGTGTGCTCTGTAGTGTGTCTCTGTGATTGTTTATGGGACACAGTTGGGTGCCAGGAGTGAGAGCTTTGGTGTCTCTGCAGGTATTTAATGTTGTGCTGGCAGGGACTGTTTTTCGTAGCAGCAAGACAGATAGCAGCTTCTGACGCACCCATATGTGTGCAGGCTTAAATGTGCATCTCCATGTTAAACTCCATATGTACATGCACATCCACATGACATGTAATGCAATAGAAGCAGCTGTCAAGTACTGTGATCAGGAAGCATAGGGAAAAGAAATACGATTATAACTATAACACATTTATTTACTAATATTAAAGTCAGCATGAAACAGAAGTTGCGATTGTCTTTTCTTCCCCATTGTGATGCATATCTCAGAGAAACAGCTTCTGGAAGAAAAATGAAGGGTGGGATTTGATTTTTGTTCATCGAGAATTCATTGGCTCATTGTGGTTTACTGTCGCTGCAATCTAATGTGAGTGACAGGTTGTCCCACGTCAACTTTGACGATTTTTGCTTTTTTCAAACGAGCCACAGCAGTTGAGCGACTCCGGGAAACACTGAATGAACGAATCTGTTGAATTAATGATTCGATGACTGGAGATGTCATGCCATGTCAGCCAGTGACTTTATAGCATGAAGGACCTCACAAAACTGATTTCAGACAGACTTATATGGCAGCGTAACGGTTTAATGATCCACAGCAAAATATATATAGTGTGCTTTGGTGAGAACTAAGCAAATATTTAATTAACTCAATAGTAATTTCTCACTAGAAATTACATCAGAAATGGAAAACGTTGGTCAAGAAAGTATATTTACACACAAACTGACCACCAACCACACAGACTCCATCTTTATTTTTAGCCCGACTGTCACTGAATGGAACACACAGGATTGTGGGATATCAAAGGCAGTGAAGGATACGTCTATGATGCCTTCAAAAATGCCTCTCAGGAGGCAGGAAGTGAAGCTAACATTGAATTCAGAAATGCCTTGATGCCTCCCTACCTTGAAATGCACCTCTGAAGGCAGCATTTTTAAGTTTCGGATGCAGCCATTGTGTTTTTTAAATGTTTGAATGAATGATTGAGTTACTCACTACTCACTCAATATACTTATCACCACCTATAATGTGTTGATGTAATAACTGTGTTGAGAAAAATGTTCTCAAAACTCAAAAAAATTGAGGCAGTCAGTTGCATCAAATTTTTAAGTAAGCAGAACGTGCAGATATTTATTTTTTACTCATACATTTTAATTGCTCTTAACTTCAAATATTTGAGTTAGCTAATTCATACATTTAAATTAAAATGATCAACTTAAATATTTTAGTAGTGGAAACTTGGCTAGCTTTAACTAGCTAATTGGTAACAATGCTTTGATAGCATTCGCATAGCATAGCACTTGCTGAATGAGTACAGCAATATAGAACATTTAACACTGTATCCACTGTCAGAAAAAAAGGTACATCAATGTCACTGGGGCAGTACCCTAAGGTACAAAACCGAAAAGGTACTAATATGTACCTTTAAGGTACTAATCCACACTCTTAAAGTACTGATATGTACATTTTAAGGTACTAATACGCTCTCTTAAAGTACTGATATGTACATTTTAAGGTACTAATACGCTCTCTTAAAGTACTGATATGTACATTTTAAGGTACTAATACGCTCTCTTAAAGTACTGATATGTACATTTTAAGGTACTAATATGTACCATTTAGGGGTGAGTAAGGTACAAAGATGTACCTTGTACCTTAGGGTACTGCCCCAGTGACAGCACTGTACCTTTTTTCTGAGAGTGTATCTTGTTCTCAAACTAAGCTCATGCTCCACTCGTCACCATAATGGTAACACCTCCCGCCCTACTAAAAAAAAAAAAAAAAAAAAAAAAAAAAAAAAAAAACACCATAATAGAAAGTCTTCTAAACTAACATAGCAAAATATTAAACACTGCAAAATCTCCCATTTACCATTAATCTTGCACAAAAACTATTACATAACACTTATTTTGAGCATTTTCGCTCTCTTTTGAGTGTCATGGCAAAGCATGCTGGGAAATAGAAATCCCAGCCCAGTTTCAAGTTAAATTGAAGTTTGTCTAAATTAAAAGAAACAAGTTCATAAAACTCAAAATATGAAACAATTCAGATTACTTCAAATGTGTCAGTTTTGAGAGCTCAAAAGAAAAAGAAAGATAAATACTTCTAAATACTTCTAAAAGTTCATTTGATTGAACTAATTTGTTTATTTTGAGTTGGCTCTACTAAAACCAATTAATTATTAAGCGTTAGAGCGTTACAGTGTATAGTTAAAAAAAAAAATCTATGTTCAAGTCTCATTTACACATTTTATTGCATAAATGTATCAAATTATTCTGGATTTCTTTTAACTAATTATTTATTTGAAGTATTTAATTGATTCAGAGTGATTTTGTTTTGAAATAACATTTCTTCATAAAGCTAAAGGTGGATTCAAAGTGATTTTATAAAAAAGCGCCTGTTTATCAGGTCCACATATGCACCTAATGGACCTGAATTCAAATGTTGCTTTGATCAGATCTGCCATTCCTCTCTCTCTGACTCATATGTTGCTCAATTTCATTTGATTTCCCCTTATCCTTGTCCTTCCAGCATCCCTCACTCAAAATGCTTAGAAATGTACGGATTGCTGGAGAATGAGAAGCAGCTAGATAGGGGCTCATTAGGTTGATTCTCGGGTTAAGAGCTTTACTCGCTGTGCTGTAGGCGGTCAGTATTAGACAGACCTCACATATTCTGGACTCAGAGAATGCGAGTTCTCCCATTAAAAGCCCATCTGTGGGAATGGGTCTCCTAAATGCTCTGAAATGGCACACTCGGGCAGAGAGCCTCAACGTGAGTGGCCTGTGCTCAAACCAGACTAATTTAATATAATGATCTCTTATCTGCCCTCTTTCTCTTTCTCTGTTTTTCCTCTTATTCTCTCTTAGTCAGTGTATTTATCTTTGTCTGTTATCGCTCTCTCGTTACCTCTGCTTTTCACCCTTGGATTTTCCTCATTTTCTTCTTTTCATTCATTATCAGTTCTTGGTTTCAATTCAATTGCTCATTGTTCTGTTAACATTTATTTGCCTTTTGTATTTCTACAACTGTGGGCACGTTTGGTCCTGTGTATTTTTAGTCAATGAGCTCACACTCACCATTATTTTTTTGTCTAATAAAATGTCCGACAGAGAGTATGTACATAATCTCTCATTTTGTCTGAACCATTATTTACAACAAATGTAATTTCTACATCTAGTCTAGTAGTAAGTGACATTGGTAGAAAGGGCATTTAAATAAAAATTACAAATTTCTATTAATTGAAAATAATAACAACTGGACTAATTTATAGCATTTTATGTATCCAAATACTAAAAAAATGTAATAAAATGTTTTTGTTTTTATTATTATTATTTATTTGACAATTACTGTACAGCTTATTGGAAAAGGATGCACAGTAAAATATATGATCATGTCAGATATTTTTTCCTTCACACATGACATCTCCTATTTCTTCCCTAGCTCTTGCCTGTCTCCTTGGCTACCAAATATATTATGTGACAGTGGTAATTACAGCAAAACTGAGAGACAGACATCATTTGTGTAAAAATTTGTGCTATCAAATCAATTAATTACAGCTAAAATAAAAGTGTGTGTGTGTATATATATATATATATATATATATATATATATATATATATATATATATATATATATATATATATATATATATATATACACACACACACACACACACACACACACACACACACACACACACACACACACACACACACACACACACACACACACACACACACACACACACACACACACACACACACACACACACACACAATGATCAGGCATAACTAACATTATGTCCTAATATTTTGTCCGTCCCCCTTTTGCTTTTTGCTGCCAAAACAGCCCTGACCCATCGAGGCATGGACTCCACTAGACCCCTGAAGGTGTGCTGTGGTATCTGGCACCAAGATGTTAGCAGCAGATCCTTTAAGTCCTGTAAGTTGCGAGGTGGGGCCTCCATGGATCAGACTTGTTTGTTCAGCACATCCCACAGATGCTCAATTGGATTGAGATCTGGGGAATTTGGAGGCCAAGTCAACAGTCGTTGTTGTGCTCCTCAAACCATTCCTGAACCATTTTTGCTTTGTGGCAGTGCGCATTATCCTGCTGAAAGAGGCACCGTTTCCATGAAAGGGTGTACATGGTCTGCAACAATGCTTAGATAGGTGGTATGAGTCAAAGTAACATCCACATGGATGGCAGGACCCAAGGTTTCCCAGCAGAACATTGCCCAAAGCATCTCACTGCCTCCACCAGCTTGCCTTCTTCCCATAGTGCATCTTGGTGCCATGTGTTCCCCAGAAGCGATATCTACCCCATATTCAACAAACTGTGATGTACTGTGTATTCTGACACCTTTCTATCAGAACCAGCATTAACTTCTTGAGCAATTTGAGCTCCAGTAGCTCGTCTGTTTGATCGGACCACACGGGCCAGCCTTCGCTCCCCACGTGCATCAATGAGTCTTGGCCGCCCATGACCCTGTCACCGGTTCTCCACTGTTCCTTCCTTGGAGCACTTTTGATAGATACTGACCACTGCAGACCGGGAACACTCCACAAGAGCTGCAGTTTTGGAGATGCTCTGACCCAGTCGTCTAGCCATCACAATTTGGCCCTTGTCAAACTCGCTCAAATCCTCACGCTTGCCCATTTTTCCTGCTTCTACCACATCAGCTTTGAGGACTTCACTTTTTTGTGTATATCCATCCATCCATATATATATGGATGGATGGATGGATGGATGGATAGATAGATAGATATACAAAACACAAAATTTTATGTTAGATGCAATTAATCAGTATTAATCGATTTGCCAGCACTAGTAAAAATTTTATATAATTATATATTTTTGCTCTTTCTTTACATGATCATGTTTTCAAATTATTATTGTTGTAGTTGTTTGCTATTGTATGATCGATTTTCATATTTCATGTTTAAAGATTAAGGGTCTGGGACAAGTGTAAAGCAATAAACTATGCATACATTAAAATGCATTTTAAAAGTACTTATTTAAAAATATTATTGAAATATTATTCTTTTCCAAGACTTTTTTTAATGTGACAGCCATATAATAAAGGAAACAAGTTAAAAGTCTGTCACTGTTTACTCCCCCACCTATTCCAAATTTAAAATCATGTGGATTTTTAAAAAAGCAAACCGAAAATGTCATCTGAAGCCATCCGATAGCTCTGTGAGTGCTCTCTAACTAACTGTGATCTTATCTCTGCCTCTGTCCGCAGACAGCACTGCCAACATCATCGCCAGACGGCGGCGATTCCACAGACTGACCCAGGAACTCTACGAGCTCCCGGTGGTGGTGTGGGATGACGGGGAACCCATCCTGAGCAGCACCAGTACCCTCACACTCCGAGTGTGTTCCTGCCAGAGAGGCACCAGACTGAAGATCTGCCAGGGTGAAGCGTTCCTCTCCTCCGCAGGGCTCAGCACTGGCGCTCTGATAGCCATTCTGCTCTGTGTGCTTATTTTACTGGGTGAGTTCAACCTGGAAATTATCCCAGAGTATCGCCAGTGTCAGTGAGATGAGAAAGAACACTCAAACACATGATCCTTGAGATTATGAAAGCAACATCATTTAAAACATATCAACAGAGAAGCTTATATATATATATATATATATATATATATATATATATATATATATATATATATATATGCCTATATGAGCTGTTGCCTATAGGTAATACAGCATTTGTAAAACTAACTTTCTAAATATAACATAGTTCTGAATAAAATGAAATATTAAGAAAATAATATTCTATGGCAGGGTTTCTAGTCTTATGGATGTTAGGAATGATGTCATTGCTTAATGCAATTATTTAACTGGTAAATAATGTTTAAATAATAAATACATAGTAAATAATGTTTAATAAGTATGATATACAGTTTTATTATATAAAAAAAAGATTATTATTACAGAATATATATATATATATATATATATATATATATATATATATATATATATATATATATATATATATATATATATATATATATATATATATAAAATGCATTAAACATTATGTATTTTTATACATTTATGCATAATTATACATTTTATTTCACATTTACTTATGTATAATTAAACATTTATAACTTATTTTATATTTTTAATCTATTTGCAGTTTAATATTTACTTCATAAATGATTTTTAAATGATTTTACAGTCTATTTTTACATGCAATAGAGTTTAATAATAAAGATATATATAGGATATAAAGGTAAATAAATAAAGTTTAGATATAAATAAGCGAATATTAAAAAGAATATTGTTTAATAAAATACAGTATATAATATAATATAATAGAAGAATTAGAAAATGAGACTTCTTGTGTCTTTAAGTAAATCAAATGGAGGTTGGTTTTCTTCAACGGTTGCCCATATATCACCTTTCCAGTTTTAGTATTCACAGCAGGATTCTAGCATTCATTGTCATAATTCCACATGATCCAGGCCTGTTTAACTCTTGACTTTTCATCTTTCACCTTTTAAACCTGCGGATCAAACGTAGGGGTGTACTTAAAGGATTTCATGGGTCCCATAACAGCAGTTTAAGGGTCGTGACTGCATCAAAATGTCATGAACAAGACATTGATGAATGCTTTAGTGTTCACAGCAGGGCAGATAGTGGTGGGCAGCATGTTTAAAATTTGATATGACAGCATTAAAATTGAACATCACGATGACAGTATGACAATACAGTTATAATCTAGTGAATTAAATACTTGTAGTATAGTCTACAGTAGTAGCATGTCTACTTGTCAACACATTTCTATTGTTGGACATGGAAAAATTATTGAATTTACTGTAAAGATGACCATACTATGTGTGTGTAGGACTGTCAATTTAATGTATTCATTTAATGAATTAGTCATGGGGGAAAATAATACATTCAAATTATTAATGCATTTAACGCACCCACCCGCCCCAGTCCTACGTTGGTCATCTTGCTCTTCATAATGTTTATTGGTGAAGAACATGAAGCAGGGCAACAACTCACTGCGTGATGGAGTCTATAGAATGCAGTTATGCCCCTAAAATTCAAGATATCAGTGAAAAAAAAGCCCCAGTATGAGCTTTTGTCTCAAATTTATATCATGATATAGTTAAGCAATATCACACGAGTAATGAGCACAATATCACACGAGTGCTGTTTTTGTCCCGAATAGCATAGAGTGAAAATGTGATATTGATTTTATACAACAGTTTAATAATTAAGAAGTTAATATTGTGTTATATTTTAGACACAATATTGTCTGCTTTTGCTCAGTTTTGCCAGTGAAAATATTACCTGTAAAGCCAGAGCAGAACTGATGTGCGTTTCCGAGCAGCACACAGTGGTGTTTAATTTCTGAATGAATCCTCATCTTGAGCAAATCAATCGGTTGAACCAATGATTCAATAGCCCATTCATAAAGAAAGCCATTTACTTCATTCCTGATGGAATCAGCCGTTTGAACGAATCAAATGAATAAACAAATGACTGACTTAATGGGCCCTCCCTATCATACACCCGGCGCGACGCAAGTGTTTTTTTTACTAGTTTCATAACCGTCTCAGTTATCATTTTCACGTCCAGCTTCACGTTGTTTAAATAGCAAATGCACTGGCACCCATCTGTTCGCCCATGGGCGTGCTGGTCTGAAAACGAGGTGTGTTCAGGGGCATTGTTGGTGTGTTGTTATTTTGAGGCAACTGAAAACCACTGTATTCATATGCAGTATTTTTTGTGTTATTTAAAGGGCGCATTAGTAATATGCACCTATAGGCGGGTGCACAACGCACGTACACTCTGCTTATTACACACTCTGCATGTTACACACACAGGAATGGGCAGCAGCACACAAACATTTTTAAATACTAAAAATAAATGGATTCCTCTCTGGAGAAGCGGTCAGTCTTTCAGCTCATAAATTTCGCCATGTAAATAGCAAATCCGTCATGGTGCAAACACAACTGGCTTTTAAAGGAAATGGGAGATGACACTCTGATTGGTTTATTGCATGTTACACCCAACGGTAACGGTGATATTTTTAAACACGTTTCTGATATTTCAATATACATTACAGCATTTCTCACTGACTGATGTTCAGGGCGCAGCCTTCAGAAAGAGCAGAACACGACTGGCTGCTTGCGTGATGACGTACACCACAAACCACAAATACAAACGTGACTTAACGAGCGTCCACAAGTAAGGAGAAAGCAGAAGAAACAGCTGATAAGAGAGGAAAGACTAATTCAGTGGCCTGGAAGTGGTTCGGCTCTCTAAGATCTGATAAACTTAAGGTTTCAGTGTGCCGGAGAGTGATGCCGACTAGGCGTGTAACAATACATCGAAAATACACTGATCTGGCTTAACATTATGACCACCTTCCTAATATTGTGTTGGCTTTTGCTGCCAAAACAGCCCTGACCCGTCAAGGCATGGACTCCACTAGACTCCCCTAAAGGTGTGCTGTAGTATCTGGCACCAAGATGATAACGCTTTGGGCGGTGGACGGAGTCAGCATGGGCACCCTGACTGGTCTGCGGCTATGCAGCTCCATACACAACAAACTGTGATGTACTGTATATTCTGACACCTTTCTATCAGAACCAGCATGAACTTCTTGAGCAATTTGAGCTACAGTTGCTCGTCTGTTTGATCGGACCACACGCCCAGCCTTCTCTCCCCACGTTCATCAATGAGCCTTGGCCGCCCATGTCGCCGGTTCTCCACTGTTCCTTGGAGCACTTTTGATAGATACTGACCACTGCAGACCGGGAACACCCCACAAGAGCTGCAGTTTTGGAGATGCTCTGACCCAGTCGTCTAGCCATCACAATTTGGCCCTTGTCAAACTCGCTCAAATCCTTACGCTTGCCCATTTTTCCTGCTTCTAACACATCAACTTTGAGGACAAAATGTTCACTTGCCGCCTAATATATCCCACCCACTAACAGGTGCCATGATGAAAAGATTATAAGTGTTATTCACTTCTCCTAATGTCATAATGATAATGTTTTGCTTGATCAGTGTATTTATTTATATACAGTATATACACACACCCCACAGTAAGATATATGATGGATATAGGGAGACTACAGAAAGGATACAAAAGTGAAGCATATTTTACAGAAAGGGTCACGGTGAATGTCGAACAGCAGAACAACAGATGTAAGGAAATAGCAATGAAATCTGCGAACAGAAAGGAGTGAGAGACAGAGAGTGAGCTGCTGACAGGTTTGTATTAAAGGTGCGAGTTCAAGAAAGTGAGCAGCATATGTAATAGGCCTCTCTCATGCAGACATCCACAGAGCGCATTACCACCTCTCTTCCTCTCTGCCCTTTCTCCCTCTCATCGCCTGCTCTCATCACTTTCCTCCCTCTCTCCGGCCCTGGATGCATAGATGGGTTAGGTCTCACCTCGCAGCCGTGATGCTGTCTCCTTTTCAAAAGCGAGAGAGATTTTCACCACTCACCCTAGCAGCTGCCGGGGCTAAATATAGTTCTGAACCTCGTGCTACATGTTGCGCTAGCTTTGTTCAGTACATCCCTGCTCAAACACGGCTCTGTTTGCTTTTGGTAAAATCTACTCGTTGATAAAATCTCTCTCCTTCAACTCCACAAATCTGCTTCCTAGATTTG
Organism: Paracanthobrama guichenoti; assembly: GCA_018749465.1. Taxonomy (NCBI): domain Eukaryota; kingdom Metazoa; phylum Chordata; class Actinopteri; order Cypriniformes; family Gobionidae; genus Paracanthobrama; species Paracanthobrama guichenoti. The sequence goes on from CM031954.1 coordinate 29,846,626, forward strand.
CTGACTTTATCAGAGCTGATCACATCGAGGGAAGTGAGAGATACTTGTTTGTTAACAAATCCTGAACAGAATGTGTCACTTTTTGTGTTTTGTGTAACAGCACAGTGGTGTGTTGTTGCCATGCGATATTCATACAACAGCCTGCAATATGTTTCGTTATTTTCTGTCTGCTACCAGAATTACCAAATGTAACATTACTTTAAGCATTCTTAGTTAAGTCATGTATAGTTGAATCATGATGTTTACTCTGTAAGATGGTAGATCATTTAAAGAGTACACATTATTAAAAAAAAAAAGAATTATTTCTAACATATAAAATAGATTAGATAAATAGATAACTAAATGTCATTAAGATGAAATTATTTATGAATTTTCTATAAAATAAAACTATGCTCTTCTATATATCCTACATTAAATGTACATTTAAAATCAATTAATTATTTCTAACATATAAAATTATATATACGGTATATTTGTTTTAGACCATGTTATATTTGTTATATAATTTATTTTATAATTTGTTTTAAAAATCCATGTTGTACTACAATATTTCTATTTTACTAATTCTTTATAAAAAGTATGTACTATTTTAATGGAAATGTCCAAGACCTTCCATGACTTTTTATTAATTTAATTTTAAGATTTGATGAAGATTTGTCTATGGATTTTACCTACTGTCCAATCAGATAGTCCTCTGTAGACTTAGAAACTTTAAATATATCACACAAGAACTTGTGCTTAAAGGGTCATGAAACCCCGTTTCAGCAGCCGTCAGTTCTCACCACAGTTCTGAAAAATGCTATAAAAGTGGGCGTGGTTTAGCGGGGGAGTGGAGGGGCCGAGGGGAGACTGACAGCACATCAACGGCTTCTGATTCAGACGATTTTATTTCACTCTCATTAAAAGCATCAAAGCTTCCCACAAATGCATTCTGCAAATGACCATTAAGTTACACGCAACACAATATACACGTGGTTTTGTAAGCTCACCGTTACACAAATACATATATCCTGTGACAGCTATAATTCAATGCACAATTAAATGCACAGCCATTCGCAATTTGTTCTCTGGATCAAAAATATATACGAACACGCTGTTGCATAACTTTGATAACTTTTGAGGCTTATTTTGTGGAGTTATATAAGCCGTTTGGTCAGTTAAATGGCCGTAAAGTGTGTTTACACTCACAGTGTGGATGAATCGCGTTTGTGTGAAGACTCAGGATCTAGCAGACACTCATACAAAGCAGAAAAAAGCACTCACTCACTTACGGTATGCGATCTCACTGTTTGAAGTGTCAGTCAGAGGAAAATGCCTATCAACGCGTGCTGTCATTAATAATTAATGTCATTAATGACGTGTCTTCTCATAGGATAAAGACACACAGTCTCATGAATAATTATGAGACACCAATGGGTCATCGCTGTACTATAGTACGAGAAAACGTCACAACCTATAATGATGACATGAAGATGAATTTAAACCCGGAAGTTGAAAATAGAGCAAAAAGGTTTGAAATGAACTCGTTTTCTCCCACATTCAAAACTAACAGATGATAACATTGTCTTCTATGATGTTCAACACACATAACTGTTAAAATCTCAGAAAATTTGGTTTAGGGTGAGCCTTTAAGGTTATTCAGATATATTTCACTTGTGTACCGTGTTAGAAGTTCATAAACCTTTTGTCGTGTCAGCTAACAGTGAGTCGGTGAAGTTAAAGCTAATCTAGACTAATGTGTGATATTGACTGGCTGTTCATTTATCGTGGCTCTTTCCATTCTAATGGGTTATGAAAGAATCCTCATTCATTCACACTGATCTCTGGCCCTTGATGTGTTTGCTTGCTCATGCATTGACGATGCTTCACACCTGCTTTTCCCTTATCCTGGTAATGTGCCACACGTCTCCTACTGCGTGATACATTTGCTGTAATGTTGTAACATTCCCTGGAGAAATTATTCAGTGTTAATAACATTGATGAATTTGTATTTATTTTATTTATTTATTGTTTCAGTTTTCCGGTATGGTATGCATATTCAACAAAATTTCCCACAGCTCCCAATGACATTCAATAAATCTTCCTTTCCTGTTGATTTTGTTATATCATCTCATCTTTTTGAAAGACAATGATATGAATTCAATTTAATAGTATTGCTCTTTAGTGTTTTTTTTTATAATGAGAAGCATCATGTTTATGAATGACATAATTAGCAGTGTTTCTCTTGTTCCTCACAGCCATCGTGATTCTGTTCATTACGTTGCGGCGAAGCAAAAAAGAGCCATTGATCATCTCGGAAGAGGACATCCGTGAGAACGTCGTGACGTACGATGATGAAGGAGGCGGGGAAGAGGACACGGAGGCTTTTGACATCATCGCTCTACGGAACCCAGCTGCCGCCGAGGAACTCAAGTTCCGTCGGGACGTCCGACCCGAGTGCATCCAGCCACGGTCGTCACGGAGACCGGCCCGCGGCTGTCTCAGCCCCTCGTCCCTGGACATGGATGAGGAAAGGGACGTTGGGGAGTTTATCAAACAGAGGGTGACCGAGGCGGATCAGGATACTAGCGTCCCGCCGTACGATTCTTTACAGACCTACGCCTATGAGGGTCAAGGGTCACCAGCAGGCTCCATCAGCTCCCTCGGGTCAGGTGGAGCACATTCCGAACTGGACTACAACGCTCTGGATGACTGGGGTCCAAAATTTGAAAAGATAGCAGAACTTTATGGAGAGGAAGTTGAAACGGCGTCCGAATCCACTGAAAAGGCAGAGTCGGAGAAGCAGACATAAGTTTTTGTCAATGTCGGAGAAAACTGTGAACAAACAACAGTAAAAAAAAAAATAATCGAACATCCGCCGTCATGGTTTCATCAAACGAGATGCTCTCGGACTGTCGCGCTGCCGTAACTCTACAGCTGTAAACTCAGACTGGCTGCCTTTTTTCTCTCATTTCTTTTGGATGTTCGGAGCTCTGAATCCCAACAAGACAAGAATGATTTTGAAAAGAAAATCAAACAAAAAAGAATAAAAAAACTAATGGAAATAAGGAAACTATTTTAACTGGTGTATATTTTTTATTGCTCAATAAAGTCCTGAATTCCTGACACATGAATATATGTGAAATTATCCTTCACTGTCATCTATCCATCCATCCATCCATCCATCCATCCATCCATCCATCCGTCTGCCTGTCTGTCTATCCGTCTATCTATCCATCTATCCGTCCGTCCGTCCGTCTGTAAAAAACTGGTCAAAAACTGTTAATTCTTTTTGGTGCCTTAGAAAAATTCAAACAGACATTTTAGATATATAACACTAATATAATTTTTTTTTTTTTTTTTAGAAATGAACACTGAATATTTAATCATTTCAAAATCAAAAAGTTTTTAGATTTAAATAGGCAAATGCTTAAGAGTCATTAATTGGATCATTATTGCAGTGATTGTTTATTATTATATTATTATTATTATTATTATTATTATTATTATTATTATTATTGAGAGTCTCTGGGATGTGCTGGAGGAGACTTTACAGAGTGCTGGACTCTTTCATTGACAATGCAAGATCTTGACCAAAAATGTATGCACCTCTTGATGGAAATAACATCACAACATTATTTATATATACCAAGAGGTGAATACATTTTTGTATTGGCAATGCAAGAGTCCAGCACTCTGTAAAGTCTCCTCCAGCACATCCCAGAGACTCTCAATGAATTTGTGAAAATGAATCTTTATGCTCCCTCTCGACTATTCTTTCACAATCTGAGCCTGATGAATCTTGACATTGTCATCCTGGAATATGGTCATGATGTGTCTTCTGACATGGTTGTTTAAGAAATGAAGAGCTACACACTCAGCGAGGTTAGAAGAACTGTTGCCAAACATATAACATGCTAGAAACATAATAATCACTGCAATAATGATCCTTAAGCATTTGCCTATTCAAATTCAAATAGTGACCTTTTTTTTTTGGCTGGGCAGTGTAGATACACAGTACATGTAAATCGTTTGGAAACATTAACATGTTTTAACGTTTTTAAAATAGGTCTCTACTGCTCACTAAGGCTGCATTCATTTAATCAAAAATACAATAAAAACTGTAATACTGTGAAATATTATTACTATTTAAAATACGTTTTAAAATGTAATATATTCTGTATATACTGTGACTCATTCCTCCAGTCTTCAGTCACATGATCCTTCAGAAATCATTCTAATATGAGGATTTGCTGCTCAAGAAACATTTCTGATCATTAATGTTGAGTTTTTTGTGGAAACCATGATGCCATTCAAACATTTGTGCAAAATTAAAAAAGAGAGAGAAAAATTATAATTGTATTCATCAAGGATACATTAAATTGATCAAATGTGACTGAAGACATTCATGTTACAAAAGATTTATATTTAATAAATGCTTTAATACATTTAATAAATACATTTAATAAATGCAAATAAACACTGTTCACTGAACTTTCTATGGAATCCTGAAAAAAGCATTACTTTCCACAACTGCTTTTAACATTGCTAATAATATTAAATGTTTCATGAGCAGAAAATCAGCATATTACAATGAAGACTGGAGTAATGATGCTGAACATTTAGATTTTCATCACGGGAATATATTACATTTTTAAATGTAATAAAATAGAAAACAGTTATTTTAAATTGTAATAATATTTCACAATATCACTGCTTTTACTGTATTAAATAAATGCAGCCCTGGTGAGCAGAAGAGACTTATTTTAAAAACATAAAAACATTTTTTGCTTTTCTGCAACTTTTCAATGCTGTTTCATGTGATATTTAAAATTTTCATCAAATAGTCTACTAAGTTCCTAATATCTTTATGTAAGTTACTGAGTCAGTTACCTACACACACTATATTTCCCACTGGTATATATTAGACTAGAATGACACATTGAATGTTACTTCAGGCTTCTCTACTCCACTGCATCATTCAATTTTAATGTGAAATTGGTACCGAAAATCATCTTCAAAACCCATATTGGCCTAGATTCGCCTTAAGCATTTCAATGATTGTGCATAAACATTTTCATAATTGCTCACTTTATAGTATACAGGCTCTTTTCCAAAACCTAGTGAAATGTAGACAGCTGCCATCACTAGATGGAACCTCGTAAGTGACAGATCGCTAAGCTAAGGTGACATGTTACTCTAATAAGCATAAAAATGCATATCTAACAAGTTAAATGTCCATTTTAAATTCGATTGAGCTATTTATAAACAACAATTTGCAGTACTGAATGATATACAAGTATATTAGAATAATTTTTCTTGCCTCATCCACCATCTTAGATTTCTATCCTCAAAAGAATACGTGCAGTTTAACAAGGTTTGTTACGAAGCGGCTTAAGCCTCTACTTTTTATAACAGTGTTTTCTCTTGAGCGTGTCGCTTTGATGTCTGCCTACGTAGACAATTCTGGACAGAGCAATGGATTTCATTATTTAAAGTCTGTACGGCTTCTTGACTGTGATTACAGGACCCTGTTTATTTTTTATGAGTCTGGGACTCCCATTGGACACTTAGGATGATACACACTCTGTTTCCCTCTTTCTCAGTCTCTGTCCATATTCCCCAGGTCCCTAGTTTATAGTGACTACATGAATGAAGTGAGAAGGTTATAAATATTTTAGCATTACTGCATGTGTGAGAGAGAGTGTATATGTATGTTGTGCTTTTGAATGATGGTGGTGGCTAGTTTGGGATATTTTTCTTCCAGGTTATCCATTGTAAGGATTGTAAGAATAGCAGTTGAATGTAAAACATTCAAATGCGTCATCGGTTTATGCATGTATTGTTGGTAGTTCAGCTCTCTCTCTGTGTGTGTGTGTGTGTGTGTGTGTGTGTGTGTGTGTGTGTGTGTGTGTGTGTGTGTGTGTGTGTGTGTGTGTGTGTGTTTCATACAGTGCATGTCGGTGGGGTTCTTTGTTTTGTAAATGTCTTTTGTTTTCTGCAGAAAAAAGAAAGTTATGCAAGTTTGGAATGACACAAGGGTGAGTAAATTATGACAGAATTATCATTTTTGGGGTGGAATATGTATAAGGGACAGTGTTTATATTTTGTCCTGCAGTTGCTCAGAAGTTTTACACCATTTTTAATCATATTTTAACCTTTACTAGTTTATGCTTTAAAGTACTGTGGAGTGACATTTAATGAGGTCATGAAATGTACATAAATAATAATTATAAACAAAAATTGCAAAATGCAGTTTATTATATTTTTAGATTTTAAAGTTTTTTATGCTCACCAAGGCTGCATTTATTTGATGTAAAAAATACAGTAAAAACAGTAATACTGTGAAACATTATTGCGATTTAGAGTAACTGTTGTATTTTAATGTATATAAAATGGAGTTTATTCATGACAGCTGCATTATCAGCATTACGCCAGTCTTCAGTGTCACATGACCCTTCAGAAATCATTTTAATATGTCAATGCTAAGAATAGTTTTTGTGGAAACTTTTTGTGCATTTTTCGGGATTCTTTGATGAAAGTAAAAAAAAAAAAAAAAAAAAAAACACGCATTCATTTCATAAATGTCTGTCACTTTTAATCAGTTTCAAGTACCCTTGCTCAGTAAAATTATTAATTTAGTGGACATATATCAGGACGACTCGACATTAGCGCTTGTCCGCTTGTCTGGGAATTTTACTTCCCTGACTGGACAAGCGGATTAAAACGCTAATAACAAAATTAACTAGCAAATCAAGTGGCGATCGTTAGTGGATAATATTGTAATATATAATGAAGGAGAAATTGAGGAAAAATCATAACAAATGAGCGCCACTCACACAGAGAAACTGTGGTAAACATTCAAAATGTGAAGTTTTTATATTTATAATATATGATACAGTTAAACATCATCACACGACCCAGAGTGCTGTTTTCCTGAATACCATCACGTTTGAAAATGACACGGATTTCATATGACAGTTCCATAAACAATTAATCAACATTAAGTCACTTACATTTTAGATGCAATATTGACTGTTTTTGTTCTATTTCAGCAGCAAAAATAGTTCCAAACAAAGATCACCGCAGAACGGTAACACATTTCACAGCAACTGTTACTGAATGATTCAGCGTTTTCAATGAATCGGTTGAATCAAAAATTCAGTTACCTATTTGTAAACGACTGTCTCATTCTTGAACGAATCAGCCATTTGAATGAATGACTCAATGACTCACTCATTAAGACTCACCTGCTGCCACCTACTGGTGAATTAGTTTCATGTTTAAAGTCCCAGTGAACCGGAAGTAGCAAGTGAGTTTTCTTCAGTGCTGTGACGTATTTACATTTACATTTATGCATTTGGCAGACGCTTTTATCGCTTTTATTTGGCAGACGCTACTTACATTGCATTCAAGGTAACATTCACATTTTTAAATTTTGTCAGTTCTTGCTTTCCCTGGGAATCGAACCCATGACCTTGGCGTTGCTAGCGCCACACTCTTATTGTTTGAGCTACTATTTCCAAGTGAAAGGGAATATTGAATAGAGGGCAGGGTTTTACTTCAGCGCTCCTCCTCTCCATCTCTCGCTCATAGCAGACTAACAGTTGGAGGGGAGGGGTTACGCATTTTCAAACCTAAGCCGTCAAACTGACATCATCTGAGAAGGAACGCCGTTTCTAGACCGGAAATTACTTTTCAGACTTTGATTAAAGATTACCGTGGCAAACAATTTTTTCTATGTATTAACTTGCACAGATTAATTGTTCACCCTAAGACCTTTAATATGTGCTAACAAAGTAAATAGGGTCGATTTTGATTTCATGAGGACTTTAAACATACTTTCCAACATTTCTTGTTTGTTTATTTATTTAAAAGTACAAATCTTATAACATTATTTAATGCAGTTGTAATTTTTCAGTGTAAATTATTTAATTTGATTGGTAACAGCCCTATAGTGTCTTATTTTAATTTAATGTATAGATCAAATGTAAGAATATAATATGAAACCTGAAGCATAACCTATATTTAATAAGATTAGGGGAAATGCCCTTTATAAAAGTAAAAAAATAGTACTGTTGTCTGGTAGTGTACTATTAAGTCACAGTAAATATGAATAAAAGTGTGCACAAACTTGCCTTCGAATATGTTTAGAAAGCATACAAGTTTTATACTTGCTGCAAAACATTTTGGCTGTGAAGTGTATGGAGCAGTGTTTATCTTTACATGAGGGATTGAGTGAGAGAGAAGGGAAAAGTGTGTGTGTGAGAGTGTGTGTGTGTGTGTGTGTGTGTGTGTGTGTGTGTGTGTGTGTGTGTGTGTGTGTGTGTGTGTGTGTGTGTGTGTGTGTGTGTGTGTGTGTGTGTATACTCCTGACAGGCTGTACGTTCTGCTTGACTAAATCTGATGAGTGTTGTGCTTTTCACTTTCTGTACCCTGGTTTGTTCTCTTTATCATTTTCCGATAAGAATCCTAGACACTTTTTTTTGGTAATCACCTCAGAGATTTCATGTTAACACGACTGAATGAAAGTTTGTATAGCTGAATTTGGGTTTGACTTCAACCGCTGTTATTACTGTACACCGGTTGCTAGAGCTCAAGCGAATTCAAGCCGCTCAACGGCAGGAACTTCTGGAGTCAGCAAAATGGTAATTTGTTAAAAATGAGGCCCTGTTTCAGCCAGCGAGTCTGACTACAGAAATCAATCACTTTATTTCTCAAAAATGGTGTCTCAAAAGCTAGTAAACTATCTATCTAGTCATTTTTGGACGGACACACACACACACACACACACACACACATATATAGAGAGAGCAATCAAGCATAACATTATGACCACTGACAGGTGACGTGAATAACACTGATTATCTCTGATTATCATCGCGGCACCTGTTAGTGGATGGAATATATATTAGGCAGCAAGTGAACATTTTGTCCTCAAAGTTGATGTGTTAGAAGCAGGAAAAATGGGCAAGCGTAAGGATTTGAGCGAGTTTGACAAGGGCCAAATTGTGATGGCTAGACGACTGGGTCAGAACATCTCCAAAACTGCAGCTCTTGTAGGGTGTTCCCGGTCTGCAGTGGTCAGTATCTATCAAAAGTGCTCCAAGGAAGGAACAGTGGAGAACCGGCGACAGGGTCATGGGCGGCCAAGGCTCATTGATGCACGTGGAGAGCGAAGGCTGGTCCGTGTGGTCTGATCAAACAGACGAGCTACAGTAGCTCAAATTGCTCAAGAAGTTAATGCTGGTTCTGATAGAACGGTGTCAGAATACACAGTGCAGTTTGTTGCGTAAGGAGCTGCATAGCCGCAGACCAGTCAGGGTGCCCATGCTGACCCCTATCCACCGAAAGTGCCAACAGCGGCACGTGAGCATCAGAACTAGAACACAGAGCAATGGAAGAAGGTGGCCTGGTCTGATGAATCACGTTTTCTTTTACATCATGTGGATGGCCGGGCGTGTGTGCATCACTTACCTGGGAAACACATGGCACCAGGATGCACTATGGGAAGAAGGCAAGCTGGTGGAAGCAGTGTGATGCTTTGGGCAATGTTGTGGCTCTTTCAGCAGGATAATGCTCCTGCTACAAAGCAAAAATAGTTCAGGAATGGTTTGAGGAGCACAATGAGTTTGAGGTGTTGACTTGGCCTCCAAATTCCCCAGATCTCAATCCAATCAAGCATCTGTGGTACGTGCTGAACAAACAAGTCCGATCCATGGAGGCCCCACCTCGACAGGTCAGGGCTGTTTTTGCAGCAAAAGGGGAACACAATATTGGAAGGTGGTCATAATGTTATGCCTGGTTTGTGTGTGTGTGTGTGTGTGTGTGTGTGTGTGTGTGTGTGTGTGTGTGTGTGTGTGTGTGTGTGTGTGTGTGTATGATATATTAATGTTTAAAATATTGAAATACTGTTCTTGTCAACTTTATATTCCTATTTCTGTTAAAAATTCAGCTTTTCCTTCACAGGAATAAATTGCATTTTAAAATATATTAAAATAAAAAGCTGTTGTAAATTGTAATAATATTTAACAAGATTATTGTTTTTACTGTATTTTTATAAGAGTATAAGAGGCTTCTTCAAAAACAATCTTTTCTTTTTTTTTAAGTCCCCAGACTTATGAATGGTTGTAGCACACATTAATATTATTCAGTTTCATTCAGTATTGAATGAAAATGTATTTATAATAACATGTATCTCTCTTTTTCATCATCTTGTATTTCCCTCATTGCAGTGCATTCTGAGATTGCGTTCACAGCGATGTGCAATCTAATGCATTGGAATATGGCCAAAACTAGGTATATCGTAGGAGGCTAAGAGTCTTTTGTGTCTGGATTGTGCCTATGGTGTGTTAAAATGCTGCCCTCGCTGGCTAATGATTGTTCCATACTGGCCGTATGCTCTGAACGAGCAGTTTTGCTTGCAGCTAATGTTTGTGTTCTCTGATTACTGCATTTCAATGTGCAGGTTACCCTCCAGCATCATTTTTGCACAGGTGCATTTCAATGCAAAAAGAAAAAAAAAAGAAAAGAAAAAAAGTTATGCCTTATTTTTTTCCCACAGATAAAACAGTTGTTTACTGTAATTAGAATAGTGATATAACACTGAATTATAGTAAATTATAGTATATGGCACTCTGGCCACATTTTTAAAGGTTTAAAGGGGGGCGTGACCAAAAAACTTTGAGAACCACTTTAGCGAGTTAAAGGAATAGTTCCCCAAAAATGAAAATCTCGTTCCTCGCACAAAGCAGTCCCATGCATAGAAGACTTAGATCTTACTTTTTTGGAGCTTGACAGCTCATTACATGAAAAGCCACTGCATGATGAGTCGTTGTGTCTCCAAATACACACTAAAAAAATGGTAACACTTTATTTTAAGGATCAGAAATAAGACAGTAATTATTGACTATTAACTGCATTTGTAAGTGACTAGTTATGGACTTTGCAAGCTATTTATAACACCTTTATTGGCTGTTGTCTTATTTTTGTCTTATAGCTCCTTTATACTTGTTTCTGTCCTAACAATGTACTAATTAGCTAAAAAATAAAACAAACTAATAGGTTGTATTGCACACTTTATAAGTTCCCAGTACACAGCTAATAAGTATGAAATAAATATAGAATGGGCAAACACTGTGATGTTACAAAAACACAGTCTTTCTAGGAGTTGTTCTATATCAACAAATTATTTTTAACTTAATTCCCTGAATTTATTAATACACTGTAAAAAAATTGACTGGTGTCATCTAAATTTTTAGTTGGCCAAATTGAATTTCTGTGAATTAAATTGTATCAATTCACAGAAATTCAATTTGGCCAAAAGAAAAATATAAATGTGACCATTGACCAGTCACTAGAAAAGTTTAAACTGGAGAGGCCTGAATTTTTTTTACAGTGTAGGTGACAAGCACATTTCTCACTAATAAATGCAATATTACTTCAGCCCTATTCTAAAGTAAACATTTGCTGTATAAGAAAAGAGACGTATTTTCTTTAAGAGAATTTTTAAAGAATTCAGTATTTATTGTTTTCCTATTATGTCCTTTTACAGTCTTTATTTTGTTTATGGGGTCTACTAGAATAACCGAGCTAGTTGATAGATGAAATTTTCGCTGTATCCGGTCGGCAAAACTCCGAACACATCTTCCTTTCTTAAGAATGGCTTCAGTGCCGTTCTTTGTTTTGTTCTCAAAGAAAACTTTAACAACAAGTCTCCCAGAGTCGCGGCCAAAGCCGGTTCGAAAGACTGCTGTTCGTCAGCTTCTTTGTTTTCAAGTAGCACGCGGAACCACGTCAACTCTGCCGTCATTATGTTAAGCCCGCCCACCGACGCTATACACGATGTGATTGGCCTGACCAGAGCTCGCAGGTCTACCGAGAGTTGCTAGACTACACTCGCGGCAAATTAGATTTGCTGCCGCTAGGGTGCGTCTAGATTTCTAGGCTACTAGAATAGGTTTAGATGCTTGAATGTAAAAAAAAAAACATTATTTTTCACATTTGACAGTGTTGCTGCACCTCTCTTCCCAGTCTGTCAGTAACTCAGACCAGTGTGTTTCCGCTTCCAGAAGTTTCAGAAATGCCATAACAGCAAGTTTCAACACTGGGTGTCTCTCAAACAGAAGGCTGCATCCTACCATTCTTTCTGAGGCTTGTAGGCTAGTGTCCTCCTCACAATTAAACACTAGAAAGAGACGGTCTAGTAAAGTGTTCCCGCCCCCATGGTCACGGCAGGAAAGTACTATTAATACTTTATATTACAAATTGTTAAAATTAACTGGCTTTCTATTAATGCAATACAGCCATCTGTGGTCTCCCAGTGGCTTACATTTATTGTCAGTTTAGTGTTAGTGATTAATTTACAGCAAAACAAAGATAACATCTTATGCTTTCATGTCCGAAAACATTATTTTTGTCTTACATTTCATAATAAACTCAGACAAGCTCAGTACTGGCTTATTTTCCATCTGATAATTTTCGTGAATTTAAATGTGTGCAAAGGACTATGGGTGATTTAAGGCCGTGAAGGATACATGCTATGCATCCTTCAAAATGAAGGCGGCTGCCTCAATCCTTTAAATGGAGATGGCCTTCAGCGACGTTTGATGACGTTGCAGCCGAGATATGCAGCCTTCTATTTGAGAAACATCCACTCAAACAGGCCACAGCCATTTTTTGCATGTACCCTGGGTGGGAATTATTAAAATGAGGGATATTGTGATGTGTTTGTTCCTTAAAGAATATTCAAGGCAATGGAGGCGTTTCAGGGAGTTCAGTATCAGTGCACACTGATATAGGGAATAACTCCCTTTGGAGTGACGATGTGCTTTGTAACTTGGCTAACTTTTTCCATGCGTAAAACAGAAACATTACACAGTAAAGAATGTTGCAAATGTAGGGGGAAAACGCCTAATAGGTCCTCTTTAATAATCCAAAGAAGTTTTATTCCCTATAAAGAACCTTTTGTGCAATGTAAAGGTTCCTTTGATTTTGGAGATTTTTCAAGTAATCATCAATGCCAATAAAGAACTTTTATTCTTAAGAGTGAATACAATTATACTACAAGGGAAAAAACTAAACTAAACAATGGCAGACTTTGGGTGAACTGTTTCTTTAAGCAGTGATTATATTAAAAATAGCACGTTCTAACCTCATTTTATTTCTTTCAACGTTCTATTGAATGTCACGAAAGATGATGTTTGTGCATTTGGTATTCCAGAGGCATGCGCTCTTGCCCTCAGCGCTGCATTCAAGACATCGGGAGTCATGCTGTGCGGGCGTGAAAATCGGGATTAGATCTGTTGGTCTCAAAAGGGCGAGCTTTCTGAAGCACATTGCCTCTACCTTTCAACAGAAATGTTACCTTTTAAGTCTGATTTCTGTTTCAAACTAGGGAACGGAGGAAGTTATTAAAGTCATTTTTTGAAACACACACACACACACACACATAAAACAAATACACTGGGAGAAAAGGTTAGAGATTAGGGATATTACGTGTTGGCCATCATAAGTGAGAAACCAAATCATAGGGGGCGTTCACTCAGACCAAAGGGCACTGCAAGCGGCATAGGGAGAAGGCGTAGATCGAAACATCCCTTCATGGGAATTGGACAGGGATGTTTACCCACCAGTCACTGTGCAACATGTGAGCACTGCACAGATAAACACGGTGCGAGGAGTTGATGCTCTGGCATTTCTATATCACTTTAGGGATGTGACGGTGAGGACATTTTCCCACCGGTTAATCGGCGTGTGACAACACTGATAAAACCAGTATCACCGGCAGGGACTTTTCATATCGCTAATTTTAAACCAAAAGTAAAATGTGCACGGCTTCTCAGCCATTCATAACGGAGCGGTGCGGAGCAAAGCGGGTGTTTTCAATAAATTCCTATGAAAGATAAAGGATTAGTTCACTTTAAAATTAAAATGTACAACAACAAAAAAAAACTAATAAAAAAAAACTCACCCACCCCCATCTCATCCAAGATGTTTGTTTTTCTTTCTTCAGTCGAAAAGAAATGACCTTTTTAAGGAAAACATTGCAGAATTTTTCTTCACACAATGGACATCAATGGCTACCAAAATGTTGAAGGTCCAAATCAATACAGTTTCAAAGGGCTTCAGAGGCTCTGCATGATCCAAGACGAGGAATAGGGTCTTATCTAACGAAACCATCGGCCATTTTTAAGAAACAATAAAAATGTATATACTTATATACCTTAATTGCTCATCTTGCACTGCTCTGCAACACACCACAGATTGCATCGGATCAGAAAGGTCACGCTAGACGTAGGCGGAAGTACCATCCCAAGCGAACGTGCGAAGACTAATACAAATGCCCTTTACAAAAAAAAATATTTTGTATTAGTCTTCGCACGTTCGCTTGGGGCGGTACTTCCACCTACGTCTAGTGTGACCTTTCTAACATGATTGCGCAATCTGTGGTGTTTTTTTTTGTTTTGTTTTTAGAAAATGACAGATGGTTTCATTAGATAAGACCCTATTACCCATCTGGGATCGTGCAGAGCCTCTGAAGCCCTTTGAAACTGTATTGATTTGGACCTTCAACGTTTTGGTTGCCATTGAAGTCCATTGTGTGGAGAAAAATCCTGGAATGTTTTCCTGAAAAAACTTAATTTCTTTTCCACTGAAGAAAGAAAGACATCTTGGATGGCATGGGGGTGAGTAAATCATCAGGAAATTTTCATTTCAAAGTGATCTAATCCTTCCATAGACATGAATTGAAAACGTGCCGACTGGACACGCACCGTGAATGACAGTGCGGCTGTGGATGAATGCCGTGCGGCAGTGCTCATTTTACGCCAATTCGGGGGCGGATTGCTTGAATTGTGAGTTCATTAGCCTATTATTCTTAATGAAAAACACAACAAAACAGTACAATGACAAAATTATTAGGCTTTTGATTACCCTACAATGTCACTTTACAGTTACTGCTATCATAAAAATACACTTACATATGGATTTTCTACATATGGCACATTTATTTTCACCAACAACAAATATTTTAGCAAAATTTATATTTTAGTCAGAATTATTGTGGTCATATTCTATTGCACTCCGTCTATTTGCCGCGCATGCTCGCGGCGCTTGTTCACGGAAGTTTGTGCTTGAGAGGGCTCGTTCGCTCTGGACAGCAAAATGGAAATATTTCCTTAGCTTTCTAACATTTACAGATGGAGAATATGTCTGTGAAATGTAAGTTATGCACTGAGGAAATTATTGTATGTCACTTCAGCTTAAAGATTGTTAATAGAGTTATGTTGGTTCCCACCAATCGCTGCAAAAGTTAAGGTTACGCATGATGGCGGAAGCATGTTAGTGCTAGCCCTCCCGGACCCCTTAGAATGCATTGCAGTGCCTGCATTTAGAACAAAAAAATATTTGCATGAAGGTCTATGAGAACAATCTGGGCAATTCTCAAAGGGGCGGTACTCCACAGAATGTGAGTTAACGCTGATTAGTCTATATATCCAGAGGCAGAACAGTTTTGAATAGTGACAGCTAACACAACTCTGTGTTGAATGTGATTGTAAAATCCGTCCCTTTTGCACTTTGGTAGTGTGTTGCCCTATCGCCCTAATGAAGAAATCGCCCCTGATTCAAGCAGTGTAAATACGCTTTCCATTGGGGCGAATTAAGTCTTATTTCAAGTTAGTGTCACGCAAACTCCAGTCCAGAGACATGATCATAGAGTGGATCATATGCGTGAATCGGCGCAGACCAGAGGTCTTCAACCCTGCTGTCCTGCAAAGTTTATTTCCAACCTGCTTCAGCACACCTGCCTGTGTACTTTCAACAAGTGATGCTGAAAAGCTTGATTAGCTTCTCCTGTCTTTAATTAGGGTTGGAGCTAAACTCTGCAGGACAGTGGGTCCCCAGGAGCAGGGTTGAAGACCTCTGGTGCAGACCACAATCAAACGAATCAGACCCATTTTAAAGCGATATGGAGGAGATTAGGAAGAAAACTTTAATGAGCTCAACGGCTCTAACCGAGCTGTGATATAAACAAAACGCTATTGGATATTTAAAAAGGGGGAGTGGCCACTCATTACGTCCCGCCCTGTCTTCCTGTTTCAGTGGAAATTGCATCAACACATTGAATAATGCTGCACGTTTCAAGGCCTTTAAATGTCATATTTCATCCACAAGTTGCATGAATTCTAGCGACTGTGTTGATTTGCACAAGCAGTTTGGGAAGAGTTACTTTCCAGCGCTTAACACTTTCTAAGTTTGAGCGATAATAATAGTGATGTTTGCTTTAGCAGTCTCCACTAATGAGCTCCCAACTAAACTTCCTGCAACAAGTTACAGCTTCTCTCTCACGGTACGTTATCCCAGACTTACCACAATCTTAAGAAACCCATCAAAGAATCTGCAAACCAGTTTGAACTTTCTGTTCCTCCGGATCCGTACTTTTCTCTGAAGAACTCTGTTTGTTCCAAACTCTCCCCTCAAAGAGGGATTTAACAGTTTATTATAACATTTGTGAATATTACAGGCATAGATCCGCAGGGATGCAGAGACGAAAGAGGAAATATATTTGAAGAGTGGGCAGGCACAGATGTATTATTTAACACTCGCTAAATGATGTATTATGTTTGAAGTACTTCTTTTAACAGAGGGACTTGTTGGGGAGAAATGACACTTTTCTTAAAGGAAGCAATTTACAAAGCGATAATGCCCTAGTAAAGCGCTGCGTCTGTATTTGTGTTTGCTGAATATTTGCATAATGCCAATAGAGTGTCTGGTCCAATAAACACTGACGCACGCACACTTCCAGAGGTCACACATCACCAGAGAGCAATGTAACTCATTTTGTTTCATACACAGCGTGATAAACAAGCGCATCAGATGGCTTACATTTCTGAACGCTGTCCAGTGGTTTGCATATTAAAACCTCAGAGAATGAATGCAGTCCCTAGTTTCTTCAGCAGCCATGAATATTTTATCGAGCCGTGTACATTCCCCTCCACATATTTGTTCAAAGGGCCAGGATTATAATTTGAATAATTCAGCGTGGAAAAATATCTCAAAACGAATGCCCCGAGCCAATGACATTTCTATGCAAAGGACATATTTGATTAATGGAGCCTGTGAATAGTCAGATGCATTAGTGCCAATAGAGGCTCTGATCAAAAGGCTTAATAATGGAATCGCAAACTACAAACTGCATGGCATGTTACACGGTGGGTGGGTTCCCATTTTCTGCTGTGCACCGTTCACACACACACACACACACACACACACACACACACACACACACACACACACACACATGACAATAACATAGAAGGCATCTGAACAAATCTGGTGGAATTTGAATAATGACAGATTAATACTTCAAGATTCAAGATTCAAGATTCAAGAGTTTTATTTGTCACATACACAGTTATATACAGAATATACAACCGGCAGTGAAATGTAAACAGGTCCGCTCCATGGACAGTGCAAATTCACAGTTAAAAACACAAGGAAGAAATTATAATAGAAATAGGATATAAAAAAAAGTACTATCTATATATATATATATATGTCTATATCTGTAGAATTATAAATAATCAAGTCAAGAGAAAAAAAAGGTAACAAATAAGGATAAAGTGGAATAAAATAAGTGAAATAAACTGTGCAGTGAGTAAACTGTAGACTTATAAATATGTGGTTAACAAATGTATAAGAGTATAATGTGCAAACAGGTTTATGACAGGTTGTTACACAGTAACAACGAGAACAGAAAGTGCAGTGCAATGTCAGTGTATCGATGTTTATCCTGGCGTGAAGTCACGTGATGTTAAGTGACTGAGTTCAGGAGTCTGATGGCCTGGGGAAGAAGCTCCTCCTGAGTCTCTCAGTTTTGGCCATCAGGCTTGGAAGCGCTTACCAGATGGCAGCAGCGTGAAATGAGGGTTTGCAGGGTGATTAGAGTCCTTGATGATCTTGGTAGCTCTACCTTTGCAGCGTTTGGTGTAGACGTCCTGCAGAGACGGGAGAGCTGACCCTGAGATACGCTCGGATAAGCGCACTACTCTTTGCAGGGCTTTGCGGTCATGACTGGTGCTGTTCCCATACCACGCTGTGATGCACTGAGTTAAAACACTTTCTATCGCCCCTAAATAGAAAGTTTTCAGGATAGCTGGTGAAACCCTGAATTTCCTCAGCTGGCGCAGGTGGTACAGTCTTTGCCTGGCTTTTTCACCTGTGTCTGAATGTGAGCAGTCCAGGTCAGGTCCTCGGAGATGTTTACTCCCAGGTACTTGAAGCTGCTCACTCTCTCTACTGGTGACCCGCTGATCATGAGGGGGAGTATGTCCGTTGCTGTCTCTTCCTGAAGTCCACAATCATTTCTTTGGTCTTGCCAACATTCAGAGAGAGACAGTTGTCCTGGCACCATGATGTTAGATGCTCCACCTCGTCCAAGTATGCCGTCTCATTGTTGTTGGAAATGAGGCCCAGGACAACAGTATCATCAGCAAATTTGATGATAGAGGTGGAGCTGTGTGTGGACAAACAGTCATGCGTGTAGAGAGAGTAGAGCAGGGGCTCAGGACACAGCCCTGTGGAGCTCCCACACTCAGGGAGATGGAGGTGGAGGTGGACTGGCCTATTCTCACCACCTGAGGCCTGCCAGTGAGGAAGTCCTCAATCCAGTGGCAGAGAGAAGGATTCAGGCCGAGATCCAGGAGTTTGGGGTTAGCTTGGTGGGAACTATGGTGTTAAAGGCTGAGCTATAGTCAATAAATAGCAGTCTTACGTAGTTCCCACTTTTGCTGTCGATGTGAGTGAGGGAGGAGTGGAGGACATGAGAGATGGCATCTTCAGTCGATCTATTGGGACGATAGGCAAACTGAAGAGGGTCCAAAGTGTCAGGAATGAAGGCGCAAATGGTGTTTTTAATGAGTCTCTCAAAGACCTTCATGACTATAGACGTGAGAGCCACTGGACGATAGTCATTTAGGCAAGAGGGTTTACTGTTCTTAGGGACAGGGATGATGGTGGATTTTTTGAAGGAGGTGGGGACCACAGATGTAGCGAGGACTCATTAAAGATAGATGTAAACAACCCGGTGAGCTGATCAGCACAGGACCGCAGAACACGACCTGAAATACCATCCGGCCCAGCAGCTTTCCCTTACGCCACCACACGCTTGAGTGCTCTCCGAACTTCATCCTCCGAGACAGAGATCACGTGATTGTTGCTGCTCTGAGTAATTTCCTCTAACGCGCCACTTGGCGGAGTCGCGTTGCCGCGGTTACAGTCAAAGCGAGCATAGAAAGAGTTTAACTTCGTTCACGAGCAAACGGATCAACACTTGCCTCTGCAGAGGATTTAGATCCAAAGGAGCAGATGGACCTCAGACCCTGCCACATGCGCCGCGAGTCGTTGAGTTGGAAATGAGACTCCACTCGGTCTTTATAACGGAGTTTTGCGGCTTTAACTGCTCGTCTGAGAGCATAGCAGGACGATCTGTATTCGTTCATATTCCCTGAATGGAGACCGGCGTTGTAAGCAGCAGTGCGTCGTTCACTTCATGCGGATTGAATTGTCCACCCACGGTTTCTGATTTGAGAAGGACGTTATTGTTATTGTTTGCGTGGCTTGCTCTGCAAGCGTGTTGATGAAGCAAAGCGCCACGCTGTGAACTCGCTTACGTCCAGCTGAACTCGCTCGGAACATGTCCCAATCCACATCGCCCAGAGCTGCCTGTAGCGCGGTCTCTGAGTGGGGTGACCAACGCTTAACTTCCGCCTCACGGGGTTCCTGGAGGAGCTTTTGTTTGTATTCGGGAGTGAGGAAAATGGCGGCATGATCCGATTTGCCAACGCTGGAAGTGACCGCGCTTTATAGGCGTTCTTAAACGGAGAGTAGCAGTGATCCAGTGTGTTTGCTCCTCGTGTGGGGCAGGAGACGTGCTGATGAAAGTTTGGCAGGACTTTCTTTAGGTTTGCTTTGTTAAAATCGCCCGCGACAATGAATGCCGCGTCGGGATGTTGGTTTATGACGCCGCTGGCAACATCATGAAGGCCAGATAAAGCCAGCGCTGTGTCTGCCTGCGGTGGGATGTAAACGGCGGTCGCGACAACCGCAGAAAACTCCCTCGGCAGATAGAATGGGCGGCAGATGATTGTTAAATGTTCCAGATGAGGTGAGCAGGACCGCGAGAGAATGGTGATGTTCCTGGGATCGCACCATTTCTTGTTGATCATGAAACACACTCCACCGCCTTTGGATTTACGGCCTCGGCTGTTCTGTCCATCCGAAAAACAGAGAAGTTCTCCGACGGCGTCACAGCTGTGTCCGGGACCGCGGGCGTGAGCCATGTTTCAGACAAACAATAGATATTACAGTCTCTCATGTCCCGTTGAAAACTTATCCTGGCTCTAAGATCGTCCATCTTATTATCCAAGGATTGAACATTTGCTAGAAGAATGCTCGGGAGAGGAGGTCTGAATGCCCTTTTCCTCAGTCTGTTACGGATACCAGCACGTTTCCCACGGTGTTTCTTTGTTCTACGCCGCTGGCTCTGTCCATTGTTCAACTCGGCGTTCCGAAGAATCTCAGATGGCCACAGAGGATCGCCGTAAGTGTCCTGAAACAGTCCAGTGTAGAGGTAACCAATGTCCAAAAGAGTTTTGCTGTCGTAGTAGATCAATGCAGATGATAAGTTTGTAAAAACTGAGAGTAAAAGAAAGTAAAATAGTAAATAAAAGCACAGTCTTCGCGGAGCGACCTGAACGGCGACCAAACACAGCGGCGCCATTTTGATGGTCTTCAATGATGACTTCAATCAATAAATTAAAGAACCACAAAAATCTGGCCGAACGGAAATGTAAAACTGGGGTCAGTAAGTTTATTGTATTGTTTTTCTTGAGATTTTAAGATTTTTAAGTTATTCACATGTTAGTAAATACTTTTAAAATGTTACAAAATAAATATTGTTCGTTTAAACTTTTTCTATTCATCAAAAAATCCTGAAAAAAAGTATGAAACAAACAATAAAACATGGGGGTGGGGCATAGACTGTGCCATCTGATTTGAGAAAAGCCAGTTGCACACAAGAGCTGAAGTCAAATTTCACAATGCCATTAGCCATTCAGTGTATTTCCTTACGATGAGTGCGCATCAGGAGTGTCAGATTGCTCTGTATCTGACCAGACACTGAAACTCTTCCGGAGAGGCCTCTGGTATCCAAACCTAGAGTTCGTGTATGACATTGAGTAGAATCACTTTTCAACATGAAACAAATCATTAGGGACTGATCCAGCAAGACACAAGTACTTCAAAATGTCACTGTCCTTATTTTGTGTCTTCATCCTCCTCTTCTTCCCCCCAGGGCCCTTCATCTTCTTCCTCTTTAAATGGCAGACAGAGACGGATCGAACGGCTGGTGACAGAGTCCCCAAAGGAACATTTGTTCTGCTGATAGCAGGTACATCACCATTATCTATTTATTTTTACTCTTTTTATTTCTTGTTTGAGTGGGTTTATCGGGGTTCCTGTTTATTCCACAGATTACATTATGGATTCTTTAATCAAACTATCCCTACTTGATGGTCGAAGGTGGAAAGCATTAGGAGCTCTGGGAAAATCATCCAAACTCATTTATCTTCTGAATTATTTGGGAACATAGTGAATGTGGGATATTCTCTCTCTCTCTCTCTCTCTCTCTCTCTCTCTCTCTCTCTCTCTCTCTCTCTCTCTCTCTCTCTCTCTCTCTATATGTATGATTAAAAAAAAAATATATATATATATATATATATATATATATATATATATATATATATATATATATATATATATATATATATATATATCTTTTATTGAGCAAGGGTTTTTGATAGAAAAAGACAACAAAAGTTTAATATTTCAAGTGAATGCTGCTTTTGAACATGCTATTCATTAAACAATCCTGAAAAAAAGTGTCACAGTTTCCACAAATATATAAAGCAGCACTACTTTACTGGGGTAATGATGCTGAAAATTCAGCTCTGTCATCATAAAATACATTTTACAATATATTAAAATATATTATATTAAAACAGTTCTTTTAAATTGTATTAGTATCTCACAATATTACTAATTTTACTGTATTTTTGATCAAAACTCCAAATTTTGAACAGTCTTGGACTTGAGATTATGGTTACTATTTGTTATATATAATATTTACAAATGGTACTGATGAATACTAAAAGTCAAGATTCAGTCTCCACAGGAAAGTATACATTTATTTAATACCTTTTAGAAATTGAATAAAAGGAAGTATTTGTTGCGAATTAAAATACATAAGCGTTCCCCAAATAGATATGCATAACAGAGAGATGAAGTTAGGAGGTCTTTGTAACGTAGTAGGTTTCATTCAGTACTGATATGTCATATAAACCATCCGCCCACCATCAGTTTCATGTGCTGTTTTATTTTCCACTGTGTGAATCTGATGTCTGTTCTCTCTCTCTATCTACTTTAAAGTGAACCCTATTATGCCATTTAAAAGGTTCCTAATTTTTTTTTGGAGCTGACCTAGATTTACAGGTGCACACAAGTAAGAAAAGAAAAACATCACACATCACGTCACAAAACGATTCATTTGAACATTCAGTCAATATAAATCCCTCCTTTCCAAGAACCGACTTTGCTCTGATTGGTCAGATAGCCCAGTCTTTTGTGATTGGTCAGGCGTTTACAGTGCATGTCGGAAACGAAAAGTCCATTACCATATCTGAATTTCAACTCCGGTGGCTTCCTTAACGCTTGATATACAGTGGACTATGGCGTTGGTTTTTCTGTAGGCCTATCAGTTCCAGCGCTTTTTAAAGTGCATCCAAAGTGTATTTGCAGCACTGAAAATAGTGTCTTTTCTACATGTCAACGACACAAACCAAACTCTTTCAGGCGGATCAAAGTAGACGTCGTTCGCAGGCAGCCAATGAAGACCATAGGCTGGCATTATGATAATTTGTTACATTGTTTACATAGGTATGTAACAGGAAACGAGACTGGAATTGCTCGTTTCGGCAGCTCAGAATCTTTTTTTTTCTTTCTTTCTTTAAAACTTTGCAGACCTTTTACATTCACAAACATCTTACACACTGCATGAAAGGTAATATTCAAAAAAGCATAATAGGAGTACTTTAAAACCAAATGCCAATATAATAGTGCTAAATGCTTATTGTGTTTTCTGGGAAGGTTCAGGTACTTATACGGTACATGAGTGATCACTTGAATTGTTTTTGCACATGTACAATGAAGTAGATTAACATATATTCACTCAAAATTATATGCTTTACTGATTAAGGCTGTTATTATAAGATTACAGTAATTAGTGTCCTGGAGTTATGATTCAATGAATCTCTCCATATGAATTTCAGTATACAGCACTGTAAAAATTTGTTATATTTTGATACGTTTACAATTTACAGAATCCTGTGGCTTGTTCGATGAACCTTGTGACTCAAAATAATCAAAATTCCTCTCCAAATGTTCTATAAACTTGCTGTATTTCTGCAGTAAATATATAATTTTCCCTTGTTGTCTCATATCCTGCAGGAAAGTGAGGTGGAACAGATTATTTAGCCAAGGATATGAAAGTCGATTTGTCCTACATTTTATTTCGAAGAACAAAAATCCCTGAGCTAATCCTCTCTTTGGTTGACAGACGGAAGACCTGCAGGCGGGAATCACACACACTTCCATACTTCCACATTAGTGTGCACTAACCAGACATTTACTCAGCCTTTTCATGCTCATGTAATTCATGTTCCTCAGAAAAAGAAATACTTCCTGAGAAGGAAGTATTCAAACTCAATTCCGGTGACGAATCCTGGCCTAGTTGCGCAGCCGATTTCTTGCCTACATACGAGGAGCCACAAACTGCAGTACAGAGAGAGCGAGAAGATAAATCTCAGAGGATGGTTTATTTAGTATGAAGCCTTCCCCAAAAGCAAGAAAACAGTGTAAAATGTAGCCGGGAGGCTTTTTTAATTTTTTTATTATCTCTTGTGCTTTATTCCCATTGCAGACTCAGATGCTGACTGAGACCCTGATAAGTTGCTACCTGTGCAATAAGTCAATTTGTAAAATTTCTTCACTACTACATATTCCACGGTCAACTGTTAGTGGTATTATAACAAAGTGGAATCAATTGGGGACAACAGCAACTCAGGCACAAAGCGGTAGGCCATGTAAAATCACTGCGGGATCAGCGCATGTTGAGGATGTCACCAACTTTCTGCAGAGTCAATAGCTACAGACCTACAAACTTTGTGTGGCCTTCAGATTAGCTCAAGAACAGTGTGTAGAGAGCTTCATGGAATGGGTTTCCATGGCCGAGCAGCTCATCCAAGCCTTACATCACCAAGTGCAATGCAAAGCGTGGGATGCAGTGGTGTAAAGCACGCCGCCACTGGACTCTAGAGCAGTGGAGACGTGTTCTCTGGAGTGACCAATCACGCTTCTCTGTCAATCCAAAGGACGAGTCTGGGTTTGGCGGTTGCCAGGAGAACGGAGATTCCCATAAAATTATGGTGTAGGGTTATTTTTTAGGGGTTGGGCTTGGCCCCTTAGTTCCAGTGAAAGGAACTCTTAATGCTTCAGCATACCAAGACATTTTGGGCAATTTCATGCTCCCAACTTTATGGGAACAGTTTGTGGATGGCCCCTTCCTGTTCCAACATGACTGTGCACCAGTGCACAAAGCAAGATCCATAAAGACGTGGATGAGCGAGTTTGGTGTGGAGGAACTTGACTGTCCTGCACAGAGTCCGGACCTCAACCCGATAGAACACCTTTGGGATGAATTAGAGCGGAGACTGCGAGCCAGGCCTTCGCGTCCAACATAATTTTTTTTTATCATATGCATTTGGTCTAAAATGGTTCAGGGTTTTTTTAGACAGTTTGGTCACCCACTGAATGTTTTACCCTGGTTTCTCACACCATAAACTGTTACGTTATAAGACAGAAAACAAAAAGAATGCTGGATTGACCTATAATCCAATGTACTACAGGAAACAAAGCTAGCAAATATGTTTGTTAACGATCAAGCAGCGCTTTATTACTTATGAACAACTTTGAACTGCAGGTAAAGGAACATTTGCACATTTATCTTACTAGCCATACTAATGTTTTCCATTGCTATTTAATGAACCACAAACAATGCATGTTTTTGCTAAAGGAAACCAACAACGAGAAGTTCCGAGTGCTGTGGAAGATGAAGGCCTTTTTAGCATGTTGCTGGAACTCTGAGGTCGTCACATATCAATCAAATTCACCCATGTGTTTCCTGCGTTTTGATGTTAATTCAGACCCAATCTGGATACAAGCCAGCACCATGGTGCAACTCATAAATTGCTCAGCAAGCAACGTTTATCAAATTTTGACACTCATCAATGATTAATGATGTTTCAGGGCAGCTTTTTTTTCTTTTTTTCCTCACACTGCTCTATAGTCAATATAGAGCATGACATGCAGGGAAAGTAAGAGAAGCTGAAAAACAGACCGTGACGAACAGGTAAAGTGGGTCATACATGTTTGTATTTGAACTTGCACTTGAAGGTCTACAGCAGAGATTTGAGACACCCTGAAAGACTTGGAAGTGAAAATTGAGAAGAGAATCATTAGACTCCCCAGACGTAACCAGTCTGTGTGTGTGTGTACTTGTACAGCTATCTTTGTGAGGACCGGTTTGAGTTTTAGACCAGCAGAGTAAGGACAAGGAAAGTAAAGTGAGGATATATTGGCCGGTCCGAGACCCCTTTAAAGACCTGTTTGAGGGTCAAGACTGTAACGGTGGTCAGCCCAACAATGTCAAAATTTTAACAAAAAATAAATAAATAAAATAAAATTCTGAGGCAAAGAATCAAACCCGGGTCACCTGCATGGTAACACAGTCCTAACCACTGTGACAGTATTTTGTCCGGCAACAATCTTAAGTCGACTCTCAGTCCCAAAAATAAATAAATAAATAAATAAATAAATATGTATATATATATATATATATATATATATATATATATATATATATATATATATATATATATATATATATATATATATATATATATAATCATCCTGGATAGCCAAAAAAACACCCATTACATAAAAAAAAGGAAAACCCAAACTACATAAGAAATTCTATGCAACTTTCTTTAATAAGATTAACAAGTTTTTTGATCAACACAATTCACTTCAAAAATAGTAGAAAAATCAGCACTCATTAAATCACTTTAACAATATAATTCAAGTTCAAAAAAGTAAACAAAGTAAGCAATTAATTATCTGCGGCACTGAGTGATGTGTGTGTACATGTGTGTGTAAGAATTAAATGTGTGTTTGTGAATATAGCAACACTGACCAAGTTGGCAGCACGGGTGGTTAAGAGTGACTCAGGCACATCGGCAGCGTCAGCCCGTCTTGCTCATATCTTTTTTTTCCTGCTCCACCAAGCCAGCGACTTGGAATCCAATTCAAAACTTGAGAGAGCATTCGCAGACTAAGAGAAACACCTGCTGGCGAGAGGCTAACCAGGTAGCACCACCTCCTTTTCACGATGCCCGAAAATGCACACTTTTCCCAAAGATCCACCCGCAATGACTGCCTCCGAAGGGAATGTAACGCAATGTTACTAGTCTGTTGAACATGCCACCACAGTCTTTAAACCATGCCCCATGTACTCATTTCCGTTAAGTTTCCTCTCCTCCAAGCCTGCCAGAGTATAGTTTGGGAGGAGGTGTCAGAAAGTGAAAGTAAATAAAGGGGCAGTACAGAAAATATCTGTATTCGCTACAAGACTTGGTTTTTGAGATAAGGTTATAATTAGGTTAAGGGTAGGGTTAGGGTAAGGGTTCAGGTTAGGCACTTAGTTGTGATGGGTAGGGTTACCTAGAAGACCAACTAGAGATTGCTAGAGACAGCTAGAGATTGCATTGTGTCAATGAATATCCTCACAAAGATAGATGTACAAGTATGTGTATGTGTAGGGTAGGGTTAGTGTAAATGTAGTCTCACGTAGCCAGACCTTCAGACTGACGGCAGAAGGTCTGGACTCTATCGCAGCTTTTATTGGTCAAGGACCGCCCAAGAAAACACTTGACTGACATGTAATGCAACCAATCACAGTTTATTTTGTTCCACGTCGTGTTTAGGGGCGTGAAAATGTAAAGTCGCTGCAATAACAGACCGGCGTGCATCTATACATTATTAATTCGAGAACGTTGTGCAAGTTTACTGCAACAATGGAGCCGCAAACTTCACACACTTTTGAAAATCCAGCGTTTAGTTAATCCTGGTAAGCGCTCAGTGTCATGGTTATGGTCATGGTTTTCATGCAGACTGTTAAAGAATGCAACAGACACATTTTGTGGACATCCTGTAAAATGTAACCAATGAGATGGCGACTTTGAAAGTCCTGAAGTGCTTCCAGATAAGTGTGCCATATGCATCAGACATTCAGCCAACGGTCTGTGGACTGAGACTAGTGTAAGGGGATAGAATATACGGTTTGTACAGTATAAAAACCATTACGCCTTTGGAGAGTCTCTGTAAACCACATATTCAAGAATGTGTGTGCGTGTGTAAAACATAGTTCCTTCCCAACCTCATGCCATTGGTTTCTGACTTTTTTACTCTTTTTTTTTTTCCCATTTTCTTCAATTCCATTTGGTGCCACTAGTGGTGTTTAAACTGCACATTTCAGCTTTAAGGCAATACACAGCCTATAATGTAGCAGCATGTGTTCTGAAGAAGGAAAGTGTTTTTAATGTGCTGACATTGTTAATCCACTTGAAGTCTTTGTTTGAGACCATTTAAGCCCAGAGAGAAAAGCTTTCAAAAAGCGAACACTGCCACTGATCTATAGTATCAATGCCATATGAAGTATTTTTTGTAGTATGCACTTGGTTATATGTTGCACAGCTCTAGAAACACTGCAGCATCCATAAAGCGATTTCAGCTTCTGAAGTGATTTGTAGAGCAGTGCCGAACCCTACGGCTTATAGCATTATATACGGGGAATGTTTTGAATTATAAATGTGTCAAGAGAAATGTATCAAAAATACATGTCTGGTAATTCGAGTTATTAGAAATCTACATAACCATTCCAAACCTACTGACATATGAGGGAATATAGATTCTATGGCCAAAAGCAAAGAGGTTTGTGCAGTTGTTAATAAGCCAGGAACACATTCTTTGAGGAGTGAGACAGGTCTCTGTTGTAGCTGATGGCTCTGGGTGAGTGGATGTGTCCAGCTGAGACTGTCCCTCCAGCAGCACATTTAAGAAAATTACATTTTTACCATCTTAATGAGACAAAGAGCAAATGAATCGCCACCTTCAGCTCTCACTCATTTTGTCAGGGTTCTTTGTGCAATTATGTCTGTGAGAGAGAAAGAGAAGAATAGTGAAAATTGAAACGTCTCAAAAATATTGTAACTACTTTTATGAAGTTTTTGGACAAAACGTCAAATTGTCAAATAAATGTATAATTTGCCTAGTGGCAGTTAAATACCCTACAAAAGTATTTACTGTATATAAAATATATCAATTTTTCCATAACTGTGCATGACAATTTAGTTGACTTTTGAGGTGCAAATGAATATTTCTCATAGGTGAGGCTATTTTCACACATCAACACACATAAACACATAATGACTTTGCAATCAGGATTTACAATGTTTGTCTGCACTCTTATCAGAAGGCAAAAGTAATTAAGTGTATTTTTATAGGGACAGAAAGCGTGACTGCTGATGAACCTAACGGGTGAGCACAAATCAAAGCACCTTCTGCATGCAAAATTGTGTTACTTGGACCACAAAAGTGTTTTTATTATTATTATTATTATTATTATTATTATTATTATTATTATTATTATTTTATTTTATTTTATTCTACTTCAAACTACATCAACATTCATTGTTAATAATTTGGGTTTGGGTTTGTTTATTTGCACCCTTCTGAACAGAAGTATATGCCTTTGTAAATTCTAAGTAAGTTATATTTCCTATAATTAAAATGGAATAAAATGAATGAAATTCATATAATTGCTTTAAGTGCAATTTTAATGTTACATTTAGTTTTGCTGATGATATTAACCAATGTTTCAAAGGGATCAGAAATTTGTATTTTTATAAATATTTTATTATGTTTTATGCAAATTAATGTGGACTGCTTGACTTTAATATCCATAATCCAGAATTTATCCAGTATGAGTCTTCATAATTGAGCAAATCAATATAAAGCAGGCTTGCTTTATTAAAAAAAAAAAAAAAACATATTTATAATTTGTTGAAAAACTTTGTTGGACTGTATCATTTAGTTTTTGCAGTGTTTTTACTGTTTCTGGGCTAATTGGTTTGTATGTTTTAATGGTATGGTCTATACTTTTTCTTAGTGGAAGCTTTAAGATAATAACCATATGGTCATAATCATCAATTTTTCAAGTCCAAGTATTTATTCATTTGATGAGTATCCTGATGATCAATTGAATTTCACTTGAATAAGTGTAACTCCTTATGATGTTCCACATGATCACCATATCCATTGGCAGCTTTTGCATATGTGTAGTGAATGCATGAATAAACCAACCCCCACATAATAAATGGAAATAGCACATGAATTCACAAGCAGCATGCTTGTCCACGCCACACTGGAGGTTTAACTGAGCGTGTGTGTCGCATTACCCCCGCTGGTCCTGACATCAGTGCAGGTCACCTGTACGCCACTGTTATTTATATGGCAAGACTAAGGTTCAGCCCAGCTATTAACACTGCGGCGTGAGCTACCAATGTCCAGCACGGGCCGGGGAATATTGAGCTGATGCCGCCAACTGTATTTATGGAACACCAGAGGGGAAGAGTTGGATATCTATTACACATTTAGAGATGGACACGGACATAAAGCACACACACACACGTGCAATGAGTCACGGACAATAGACCAGGACACGCTGACCCATACGATCTGTCCTCATTGATGAACCACTAATTCAGTTCATTGCAGATCTGTCTGAAATCACTTGGAAAGGAAAGAAAATCTCAATTGTTTCTCCAAGACAGCAGCAAGATTCAGAGGCCATTTACACAACACTGTTTTCAATCTTTCCTGTAGCTTAAACAATAAGAGTGTGGCGCTAGCAATGCCAAGGTCATGGGTTCGATTCCCAGGGACAGCAATAACTGACAAAATGTAAAAATGTGTACTTTGAATGCAATGTAAGTCGCTTTGGATAAAAGCGTCTCCCAAATGCATAAATGTAAATGTAAACTTAAAATTGAAAACATTCTATGCGTTTTGGCCGTTCATTTACACGGCAACAGTGTTTTGGGGGCCTGAAAATGCAAACGTTTGAAAACGTTTCAAAGTGCAAGATTTTGAAAAGGATACCGTTATCATCTCAGTTTAAACGAGAATGCAAACGTGAATTTGTGAAAATGTGACACGTGCTGGCAAAATTAGTCGGAATGCTCACAAGCTAATTATGAGCTACAGGCAAAACAAGTGAAAAATGTCAATTCGATCGAATTTGAAGTTTTTCTGAGAGGAGTACCTTTCCCTTGTGTCAACTGCGAGTATCTATTTTTCCTATAGATAGGAATTTTCTATATAAATTGGTTTTGACTTGGCGTGTGTTAAATTTGGTGTTATTTCCAGGGATTCTAAGGTATGGTTGCTAGGTGATTTTGTTTTGGAACCTTCAGAATACTCTATTTTTCTCAGAATTGACTCTGCTGACTCTATCAACTTCAAACTGCTGTAGCTCAGCCATTTTTTGTCTGATTCCAGCAAATCATACATGATTTTGAATTCTTACAATGATTTTGCCAGCACGATTCACAAATGGTGTTCAGTCTAGGTGAGCATGGTGCTTCTTTACAAAGTGACATCTGGCCTGGCATTCATAATGCAGTGTTTTTAGTTGTTTTCGTGGATCCATGTGAACAGGGAATCGTGCTGACAATGTTGTCATTCCATTTTTGTATCACAACGCACCTGTTTCACAACAGCAAATATACTTTAGCAAATCTGAGCAAATTTTACATCTTAATCTTAATACAAACATTTCCAATCAAATACTTTGTATTTTATAGTTAAAAAAGTGTGGTGTCAACTAAGTTCACCAATGTAATATTTTATTATATTATACTATTTGCTTCTGTCTTTACATATGTAACGGAGGCCAGCTAGTAGTTGCTGTGCGAGTAAACCTCACTCCTCTGATCTCAAGAGACGCTCTAGCGACTGATGTTAGAGGTTGCAGCCTTTAGCCTCCTTGTTAGAGTGTCCGACTCTCATGCCGGCGGACCTGAGTTCGAGTCCCACTTAGAGCAGGGCGGTTCGCACAGGAGGGGTTACACATATAGCTTTCATTCTTTGACAACTCACGACAGCTCTCTGAGTGTTTGGCATGGTAATGGATATGACAATGTTAATATGTTTGGTCTTGGCGGAAAATATCTGCGACGCTGCTGTTGGTTATTGCTGCTGCAGAGAAAAAGTGTGTGACTTGCTACTGCCAAAGCACAAACACACTGCTGTAAAAAGTAAGTGAATATTGCATACATGAAATACCTGTAGCAGATCTATACAGGTGGAGCTAGGGAAGGTGGGGGGTTTCTGAAAGCGCACTGCAACTGCTGGCCAGTAACAGAAAAAGCTGACCAGTATTTGAAGGTTGAGCAGCAAGCTCATTGGCTACTGACACAGCAGGAACAAATCAGCTGTGCCCTAGAACGATGTGATTGCAAGCAGGTTGAGTTAAGGACCTATCAGCTTGCGCCATCTAGAGTTTCATGACAGAACTTTGTATTTTGGGTTTGTTATTGCATTGTATAGAAGTGGGTCTGGAAATGTAGACTAACTGATTCGGTATTTGAGTAGTAAATTATTGTTATAATTATCCCAAAAAAGAGCAGTTATCCCATCCTTAAACAGTTTAGGATGGCTGTTTAAAATGGTTTGTACAATTCCATTTGGTGTCATAGAAATTAAAATAACCTGTTGAATTATCTGTGAATTCCTCACTTTACCATGACATCTATAGCTTGAAACTTTCCCCAAATATCCCTCTCTTCCGTCATTACCTCTGACTCACATTCCTTATTAACTCTGCTCTCTGTCTAGTCTTTCATATCTTTAGTGCCTTTTTGTCTTTATATCTCCATTCTCCACCACACGTCTACACCTCTTCCCTGTAGTTAAGTCACATTCCTGCACATCATTTCTATGCTGTTTTTGCTTTTTCTTCCATTTTTCCTCAGTCTGTGTTTATGTGAGATGGCTGTATTATGTTCTAGGGCAGATTGTTTAGCAGGAGAGGGAGTGTTTCTGTTTACCTCTGGGTTTGGGACAGGCAGCTATACAAGGCAAAGACAAGCAGTCGACTGACGCAACCCCTCACAACACCAGACTGTGGCACATGATTATTTTAGTTGCATTGAGAGCCCAATTGCACTTCACAGACAGCAAAGGGAATCCCAAGAGCCTAGTTCCTTAACAAGTCCTTTAACTATTCTTTTAGTTAGGAAGAGGACGACAGAATGGATAAGTTTGGAAATCATGTTTTTTTTATTCAGAAGCCTTGTCAAATAACTCATTAGTGTTTATGTTTTTATTTATGTTAGTTCATTACTAGTGTAATGAAAGCATCTAAAAACACTTTTATGTGCAGTATATATGGGACAATGTTGAAAAGTGTAAGAATGTTTTTAGGTTGAAATTTTTTTTTTTTAACACAGTCAGTGCATTGTGTGACCTAATTTGGCATGCAAACACTTTCATTCTGTTCTGTTTGATTTCTAAACACACATACACACACACACACACACACACACACACACACGTCTGGTTCACTATCTTTGTGGGGACTCTCCATAGACGTAATGGTTTTTATACTGTACAAATTGTATATTCTCTCCCTTACACTAACCCTACCCCAAAACCTACCCATCACACACAACTTTCTGCATTTTTACATAAAAAATTAAAAAAAAACATTCAGAAGAACTGCATTTATTTGAAACACAAATCTTTTGTAGCATTATAAATGTCTCTTCTGTCAATTATGATTAATTGCATCCCTGCTGAATAAAATAAATTGGCAGTGTGGTAAAAGTTTCAGTTTAAAATAAATTAGACCAGTAGATACTAAATAGGATCTTAAACAGCTAGACATTATCTCTTTGAAAGTCTAATAGGGGTGTAACGATATTCAAACCGAACCGAAAAACCGCGATACACCACCAGCGGTTCGATCCGCGATTCTCTCATGTTGAACCGAGCGAGCCCCGCCCCCTGCTGCCCCAGCCCAGCTCTCACTTCACCTTATGTCACAAAATTATTATTTTTTTCCTCCTTGACATTTGATTAAATAGTAATTAGTACACTTTTAACAACTAATAAGAGCTGTATTTTTACTAAATATTATTATAATAATATAATTTACTAAATATGCACTAACTTTTGTCTTCCAAGTGCATGTCATGTGACTTGGGCGATCGCTCAAGCTTCATGGAAGGGCAAAGAGAGCCAGTTTCCCCAGGTAGGCAAAATGCTTAAAAAAGGCAAAACACCTAGACTCACTCGCACCATACATACCCGACCTCATTCCCTCCCCCCTCCATCCGTCTGCCTGTCTGTTATCTATCTCCTCTCCCACTCCATACAAAAAATCCCACCACGTGACCACGTGTACTGTGTCATGTTTATGTTTATGTTTATGTTTATGTTTATGTTTTGTTGTGTTTGCTATGTAATGCTTGCTAAATTGCATTCTTGTATTTCTGGAGAGCGTAGGGCGGCGCCTGAATAATCGGCTGCGGCCCGGAGGCTTGCTCCAAACTTCATTTCGTTATACTGTACTTGTACATGTGTAATGACAAATAAACTTCAACTTCAACTTCAACTTCAACCTTGGATTCCCAGCAACGTCGTCATTTTTGTAGCTTGTTACAAAATTAAAAAATCTCTCTCACCTCAGAAAACCGCTTTCCTGTCCTCTCAGCCGCTCTACTGGGCTCGTAGCACACCCTCTTTAGTTTCACGCGCCCTATCACGCCTTATATTACAAGCGCAAGACAAACTACGTGCATGCAACGTTATGATGTCAATTTGTAATTCACGAAATAAAAGTAAAGTACCAATAAATCACATAACTGGTTTGACGTGTTAGCTGGGAAGGCATGCAGGTATGATGTTCATTCTGATCATCAGGAGCAGTTATGATTCATTAACAGTTAATGAAGTATTGTGTATTCACCATGGTTATTGTTGTTTCCATAACCACTAAATGCCACTTTATTTTCACTTTGTTATTTTGGTGGCTATAGTATTACATATAGTATGACTATAGTATTAAAAAAACTGCTATTTAATATCTTTAACTTATAGGCCTGTTTATTAATCAGTATTAGTCATATTCATACAATGAAATTATGTGTTTAAGTAGGCTACAGTGGGACATTACTCGTGTGTGTCATCAATTTTTATTAAATAAGTGTGCTTTTTTTTTAAATTTTGGTAAATGGTAAAATGTGTAGATTATTTCTGACTAGTCTACAGTGCAGGCATTTATTTCATTTGAGTTTACTCAGGTATGCTAACTGCTCTAAAGAAAACGTGAAGCAAATGTATAAAGTTAAATTATTGCTGTTGTTATTAAGTTAAAAGTGAATCTAGTGTTGTTATTGCTGGTGCCCTGCCATGAACCCTGTCCCCACAGCAAACGGAACCAAACCGTGGCTCCAAAACCGTGATGTGAACCGAACCGTTGCATAGGTGTATCGTTACACCCCTAAAATCTCAACATTCTATTTTCCACCAACCACGTAATTAGCAGTAAATTAGCAGTTATCATGCATATTATGAGCCATGTTGCAATGTTGACAGTCAAACATATGTTCAGGTTATGTTTGTCTGTTTACTCTTAAACAAAACAGAATAAATGTAGCTAATCCAGGAGTGCCAACATTTTATTTGCTCTCCGGTTAATATAGGAGTGATTAAAAGCCAGTACAGAGTGTCATTGAAAGCAATCCCCCTCCACTGCATTTGACAACAGCACAGCCTGGCATCTGTTGCAAATAAGAGAGATGCCCAACAGTTCATTATCACCTGAGCCTCCAGCTTCACACTGCCCAAATAAAGCTCAAAACAACGCCCACAGCAGGCAGTTTGCCAACCCAGAGAGAAAACTGAAAAGTGCCACTGGACCTGTCAAGGGCTGACGTGACTGCGCTCAATTCATTCTCTTCAGAGTGAAAGAGTAGACTATAGAAGACCATCGCATAAGACAAAAAAATAGAAATTTGTTAAATCATAATTATGGCATATTACTAAGTCGACTTAAAAGTCAATAATTATTACATAAAAAGCCAAAATTATGATATATAATTAGATGAAACAGAAATGATGGCTTAAAAAGTCATACATATTACATTAAAACATCTATGAGAAATTGAAATGATACAATTATAACATTAAAAAGTCATTATTATGAAATAAAAAGTAAAAATGAGACTTTCGATCATTATTGTGATTGTGTTATAATTATGACATCATTTCTACTTATGTTAAAATTATGATATAGTATGTCATAATGTTAATCTTGTCATAATTATGGCTTAAGTCATGGGGCCCCATTATGCAATGTGGTGCCAGGTGTGACACAAGTGTTTTTTGTTTCAGTTTCAGCCAGACGCAGTTATTTATTTTCACGTCCACCGCCACTTTGTTTAAATAGCAAACGCATTTGCATCCATCTGTTTGCCCATGGGTGTGCTGGTCTGAAAACGAGGTGTGTTCAGGCGCATTGTTGGTGTGTTGCTATTTTGAGGCTACTGAAAACCACTGCACCATTGACCAACAAAAACCTGGTCTAAAGTCAATAGCGCAGTATGTTTTGTGTTATTTAAAGGGCGCGTTAGTAATATGTGCCTATAGGCGGGTGCACAACACGCTACACTCTGCATATTACACACACAGGGACATGCAGCAGCACATACACATTTTTAAATATTAAAAATGAAAGGATTAAAATGTAAACGATTATTATTGTGTACATAAATATAAAAATACCTACATGTCATAATGGATAGTCATTGCATTTATCAGCATTAGCCTACCTATTTGCAGTAATGACGAGCAAGCAGGCGTCATTGGGTGAGCAGATCCGCTTCCTCGCTAGCTAGACAAGCGTTCAGTTTTAAATAGGGCTCATAATGTCAATTTATATCCCAATTGTGACGTTTTAATTGCATAATTAGCTTATGACTTAAATCTTTCAATTTCAGTTTAGTAGGCTGTCATCATTTCGATTTATGTCATAAATTACATTTTAAATTGAGACTTCATCTCATAATTATGACTTAGTATGTCATAATTTAGACTTTTTATCAAATAATTATGACATGGCATGTTACCAAATGTACCACTTTTTTTTCTTATGTGGTGGAAATGGGCTTCCCAAAATAGTTCTACCAAAATGCTGCAGTACCAGTTCTGGCCAGTAGTGTCGCTACAAATACAGTGACAAATTTTGTTTCCAATGTGGTCAAATGCAACAAAATATTGCAAAAGCAGATACTGCGTTTTCCCTCACACCAGTGGCGTAGGCAGAAAGTGGATGATGGGTGGGCCGGATTCAGATTGAAACATAGCAACACAGCTAAAAGTATTCCTCATGTTGGAACTTTTATTGTCCATTGTCTTTTAATATAGTCTACTTCTACATGTTGATGCCTTCTCTCCGTACGAGCAGTGTTTGTGATGTTTGAGCATGGTGCGCGGAATGACTGTTTGCAAGGTAGCTTTATTTTAATCACAGTGTCTGAGTCCTGTATCAACAACCTGTCATTGCTAATACATTAGTAGCCTAC
This sequence comes from Paracanthobrama guichenoti, assembly GCA_018749465.1. NCBI lineage: Eukaryota > Metazoa > Chordata > Actinopteri > Cypriniformes > Gobionidae > Paracanthobrama > Paracanthobrama guichenoti. The sequence continues at coordinate 29,883,486 of CM031954.1, forward strand.
ATGTGGCTTATGTAACGTTACATTTCAGAAAACCACTTGCTCACAAATATCACATGCAAATATTGCATAGCCATGCCATGGCGGGTCAGACTAAAAACCTCCCATAGCTTACTTTGCATGGCTGATGTCTGTTCTAAACAAGCCGGAGTTAGCTGGGTTTTGAATTGAAGATGTTGACAATATCATATTCTGTTAGTTCACTTTCAAAAGACAAACGTGTCATTGTGTCCTTTCATCTTTGTCAAGGCCTACCCGTAGCTACGCCAGTGCCTCATACTACTTGGTTGAATTAATCATTGAGTCGGTTCTTTTCGATGAATCATTCGAACGTTCTGAATCAGTTTGCGGTTCAGTCTGAATTCAGCTCTCACACGCACTAAAGTGGAGCTATTCCTCAAACACGGAACACACAGAGAACATGACAAGTGCTGGATAAAATGGGTATTTACGAACAATCCACCGAAACCAAACCCTGAAATGCATTCAATCGTTTGCCAGCTATGAAGGACTTGATGAAGTGGAACACCTGCGTGCGCCACATTTAATCAGCGCTGTACTGAAGGTACTAAACATACCTAAGTAGGCCTACTAAAAAGTACTGTGGTTTTATGGAAAAGTGCTTAAGTCGTACTATAGTATACTTCCAAGTGCCTCGAAATATATGCAAATACCATGGCAGATGATAGTTACTCTTTACCATGGTATGATCTCACCACACGATCAAGACTTTTGCATGAGGGTTGGAAAGAGACTTGTGAGCTGTGCTTCATGGATTCCTATCGAAATTACTGGATTTCGTCCGTGAAATTTGCAGAGCAACAATTAATGAAATACCTTAAAGGCACAATATGTAAGATTGTTGGATTAAAATATCCAAAAACCACTAGAACACTGTTGACTTGTGTACTTACATTATCCCAAATGACCGTGTCCGTGCGTCGCCTATCAATGACGTCACACCCACGATAAACCTCAATTTCTGGTTTTATTTTGTAGAAACCATTGAAACACCAAAGACGATTTAATATGTTTTTATTAGACAAGGGAACAACTGTTTGGAGACATTTATAGACAGAAAATGTATTATTGTACACTAATACAGCATTTTCTCCATCATACAATATGTTTTCAAATTAATTGCATGCTTTTTATTAATACAAGCATCCAGCATTTATTAATATGATATTCTAATATCGATCTAGCTAACTGCATAGCGTATATTGGCAGGATATGCTATCCGTTGCCATGGTTACTTCGACAGTGAGACCGAGAGCAGCTTGAGATTTGCTTGCATTTTTGCTATGTGGCGCAGTTTCTTGGGAAGAAATTGAGAAGGAGGAAGCGAAAGGAATGGTGCTATTTCGGGAGAGACTAAATAGCATCGCCAAACAACGTTATTTAGAGAAAATGCTTGACATCAACAACATCGACCCATACAACCTGCAACTACAGAATGCATAAAAAACCCAGAAGCGCTACACACCCTGACATCGTCAGTTACCTGGTTTATGGTATCAGTGCCTATACACAATGCAAGAGTTTGCAAATTTGTTGTGTATAGTGTAAATGCATGGTGTGTAATACATCATTTGGGATGAAACTTTTGCTGGATGGAAGCTTTCATATAGCATAGCTCAGCTTATTTTTCTGTAGTGTATTTGGTTACTATATTTTTTGAGTAGCTTTCTCAACACTGAGCATTACTGTCAGTTCTGAAACGCCTCGTCACATTAGTGGGATGAGAAAGAGCAACCATACATTAATGAGTCCTCTCATTTACATGCACATGGCAGGTTTGAAGGGTCCATCGGTGCAAATTGCTTTATTTAAAGTTAACGTGACCCCAGCGGGCGGGCAGCTTTTGTAAATAAGCCATTATCCTTCCAAAAACGTAATTACATCACTAATGCCTGTTGTGGACAAGGCCTTGACCATGATACAGAGCAGTGGTTTAATTCATAAAGTTATCACGGACTAGCATTCATGCAGAAGTGATGCTGTGGGAAATCCAGTAAGGCTGAGAGCAACAACCTTGAATGCACGGATGTGCAGAGAATCAATTTAATTAATGCTTATTGTAATAATTAAGAAGTAAAAGGTTGTTTATCTTAACCCAGAGAAACAAGAAAGTGTCAAACATTGACAGAGTGTTTGAACTTGTTTAAACACGGCTGAATTTGGTTTGTAGTCGTTAAATGGTGAATTTAATTGGACAGTGTGCTTGTAAGAGTTATAGGGTTGGATCAATAACAAAAGTTTTGCTCTGCTACAATTCCTGTCTCTCAAGTCAGTCATCACCTATACAGATTGTTTCAAAGTAGCTTCACAGTGATAACAGGAAAATTATGCATTTCAGCTGAAGTCAGTTCAGTGTTGATAAAGTTCTGTTGTAAAGATCATCAATTAGTAAATTATTTCATTTAATCTATAAAGCAGTTCTGCAATTAAAAATTGTGTCATCGTCCAGCTCAGTTCAGTTCTCAACAGCGTTGGTACAGTCAGATCAATAATATTGTTGAATATTAAGTGTCCCCAACTAAGCAAGCTAGAGGCGATAGTGACAAGAAACCCAAACTCCATCAGATGACAGAAAGGAGAGAAAAAAACCTTGGAGGGCCAGTTCTCCTCTGGCCAACTAACAAACACTTTGTGATTATGATTCAGGCTGCATCAAGTCAGAGTTCAGATCTGCATCGGTAGCATTCAAATATTCATTCAGTTCTTTTTGCTTGAAGATCTCGTACCTAAAGTAACAAATAAACAGCTAAAATTATTAATTGAAACTTGGGCTGTCAGTAAATTCAATGTATTAATATATTTATTTATTATAATGCATTCAGTTCACTTGGAATCAAAATAAAATGTGTCTAAGTTAATAAAATGCTTAATGTGTATAAATGGTTACACTTTATTTTATGGTGACGTAGTTACAATGTACTTACTCAAATAAGTACTTAATATTAATTAACTGCAAACTGCATGCACTTACTATAGAGTTACAGTTTAGCATGTGCAGTCTCTGGCTGAATCCGAAATCGCCCCCTAAACCCTCATTCACTATTCCCTACGTTATTCCACTAATGCAGTTCACTTGAAAGAGTGAATGAAAACGAGTGAGACAGCCGTTGTGTGTACACCAGCTGTACACTCATTATTGCAGTGCAATGTGGGATTGAATGAGTGCACTCAATAAAGTCCACTATGGATTCAGACACCACTACAAATGGCTGTCCCCTCAAATAATCCCCAATTTGAGGGTATAGGGGGCGATTTCAGATTCAGCCTGTATGAGTAAGTCATTAAATCATTGTTCAAAAATGCAGTCTTTTATAAATGAGCCACTGAATCATTCATTCAAGAGATTCATAAAAATTTGTTTTTTTTTAAAACACTGATTCAGACATCCAGTATTGACACACAGAGCCACATTAACAATAGGGTTAGGCCCCAGCAAGGAGGGGGCCTGTGATTGGCTGTGGAGTAGATTGACTTGCTATCGGTAATGCTGATCGCCAAAGCCCCAACGCGCCACCCACTTATTAGCGCTGTTATTTAGAGATTGAAGGTTTGAGTTTGGTTTACAAATCAAATGCATTTCTTCTATATGTGACTTTTGAACGATCTGCAGGTATTAGGTGATCGCTGCGCCTTTATTAGGATGTTCGAATCCAATCACCTCCACATTCAACACTTCGTTCTAGTGTAGACTAATCTGAAAATGGTCACACAAAGAACAATCTTCAATAGGTATAAATGTCAGCTATTCTAAAAAAAAAATAATTCAAAAAAGGAAAAACTTAAAAGACAAAGAGTAGAGAGACTCCTGAACTCAGTCACTTAACATCACGTGACCATCGATACACTGACATTGCGCTGCACTTTCTGTTCTCGTTGTTACTGTGTAACAACCTGTTATAAACCTGTTTGCACATTATACTTCTTTGTACATTTGTTAACCACATATTTATAAGTCTGCAGTTTACTCACAGCACAGTTCACTGCAATAACGAGTGTACAGCTGGTGTACACACAACGGCTGTCTCACTCGTTACTTCACTTATTTACTTCACTTATTTTATTCCACTTCTTTATTTTTATTTTTTATCTCTTTTTTTCTACTTGACTTGATTTATTTATAATTCTATAGTACTTTTTTATCCTATTTCTATTATAATTTCCTCCTTGTGTTTGTAACTGTGAATTTGCACCATCCATGGAGCGGACCTGTTTACATTTCACTGCCGGTTGTATATTCTGTATATAACTGTGTATGTGACAAATAAAACTCTTGAATCTTGAATCTTGAGATCAAGTTAGTCGGTAAAATCCCCAGCCAACATGTCATTTTACTAAAGCTGTTGATGGAGTGGAGCAAGTTGACGGGCACATGAAGCAGATAAAAACACAGCGTCATCGTCTCCACCGATTTTAGGTGATTGGGTTGTTTTATCCCAGCAATTGGGTTGTTTTAACCCAGCGGTTGGGTTAAATGTTTGCTTAAAACAACCCAATCTCTGGATTAGTCCATTTTCAACCCAACTTGGGTTGTTTTTAACCCAGCATTTTTTTTTTTTAGAGTGTAGTTAACATTATTAAGGAATTAATACATTATGACATTTAATTAATAACAATTCATATATTGCTTAACCTATTAATCATATTGAATATTTATTAGTTTCTGATGCAGTAATAATTAATTAATGGTTTATTTCATACATACAAGTCATACATTAACATATGATTATCTGTGCATTAGTTAAGTATGAATTAATGCATTTAGTGCACCCACATTATAAAGTGTTACCAATATTTCTTATTTAGTGCTTTCATTTAGTGCCAATTTTTCAAGTAGGTAAATTTCTTATGTATCTTTGCTCTATTGTAATTTGTGACTGTTTACTTGTCTTTTGTAAGCTTGTTTTGTAGTTTATAGATACATATATATATATATATATATATATATATATATATATATATATATATATATAAATATATATATTAGGCTAGTATATTTTTGTGATACTGAAACTGGTGACAAGAATTATGAAATTTCAGTGCATCAAAAATGTTGATATGTAAAAAAATCGTATTTAAAGCAAAAGTAACTATATTGTGATATATATGCTGTTATTGTGACAGGGGCCCTGTAGTAACTCATAGCCCGGGGCCCAGTGAGGTCTTAATGCAGCCCTGGTGACACAAGTGAAGTCTTTATGAATGAGTCATTGAATCATTTATTCAAGAGATTTGAAAAACTCATGAAAACTTGGCTCAAGCATTTGGCCCACAATCTTAGAACAAATAGATAGCAGTCGAGCTTTGGTTATTTATACATTTTAACAACACTCTCACTCGCCAATGCATTAACCATGGTATTCTTTCTTTTTATTTTACTAGGTTTTTACATGGATGTACAATCCCTTTAGTTTAATGTGCCTCTACAAAGCTTCATTCTTTTAATTGTTAAAATTATCTTAATTATGTAAAAACATGTAACTTTGTGAGTAAGTGATGTAATTCCAATCACATTACTTACTCAGTTTCATTGCAATAAAAGCTAAATGTGTAATCCAGTAGGAATCACATGAAATACAACCTAGGATCTTTGATACTGTCCTTTCTTTGCCAGAAGCATTGTGTGCTCCAGAGGAGAGCGCAAAAAAAAAAAAAAAAACTTCTGAATTAATCACAAGGACATTTAGAGCCTTCATTCAAATGTTCTATGAATGTATATTACCATCCGATCAATAGCCAGCCTGGAGGGAATGGTTTAAACACATTTTACATGTTGCTGTGCACTGAGCAGTTTAAAGAAAGACTGAGAGTTCTGACATTTAAATCATTTTATTAATTCATCTAAGCAAACATCACACAAGTTTTCTTGAGATATCATCTAGGCAAAATTATATTAATGTGTGAATATTAAAGAAGCAGTTCACCAAAAAATGTAATCCATTACACAATGGCCTTCAGGGGTCAGATTGGACATTTTTTGGGGGATTATGAACAGAAAACTAAACAAAACAACATTCATTTTACTAGAGCTTCTGACAAATGATTAATTGCTGTAGTCTATTTATAAATGTTTGCATATGCATATCGCAACGGCACGCAATATCTGAATGATTTTAATAGGCTACTTCAACATTGTGAAGGTCAACGCATATAGCAGAGAATAGACTGGGCACATGACTGTTACTTATGTGACTTGCTTGACGTTAAAAAGAGTTATTAAACGCAATAACTTGCGAACTGTCAAATACACACACAGTTATGTCAAAATGGCTGTCTTGCCTTGTCTTATGCTTTAAGTGAACGATATCAGTTTTAGGTTGACATAACTATATATTACCAAGTCAAGCAAAGAGTTTTTAAATATTGGCATTAAATTTTTTTGTTTGTTTACATTGATGTTCAAATTGTGTTGTCAGATTTGAGACATACATTTTTGCTAAAACACTGCTGGTCACTTTCAGAAGTTGTAGCGATGCTTTCTTTTCCCAGAAAGAATGTGAAAAACATTTTTTTAAAATATAATTTAAATAGATTTTACATACTTAAAGCAATATCGTATTGAATATCGCATATTGAATATCGCATTATTTAACAAGATATCTATCTATCTATCTATCTATCTATCTATCTATCTATCTATCTATCTATCTATCTATCTATCTATCTATCTATCTATCTATCTATCTATCTATCTATCTATCTATCTATCTATCTATCTATATTAGAGCTGCATGATATAGTCCTACACATACATAATATTATAGTAATACAACTTTCACAAACAATTAACAGATAAACTGCATATTTTCAGCAATCAGTTTACGGATATCCATTCATTTTAGCAGCATTAAAGAGGGCAAATATCGTTCAACGGAACTGTGTATGCTATATGTATTTAAATCAGATCTTCGTCCATGCAAGAAAAACACATCCCTGAATGAGCGTGGTTTTATAGCGTATTTAATTCAACAGTATATACATGGTATGACCCATTTCAGGGGTGACCAAAACTATGATTATTAAAATCATGACTTTTAAAATATTCCCCCCACCCCTAACCTGGCTGTTGTCTTTTTTTTTTTTTTTTTTTTTGCAATGGCAACACGAAAAAAGAATATTTGAAGAAACTTCAAACATTTTTTCAAAAGGCACTTCAAGGTCACCGTCTTCTGAAGCCATATGATATCATATGCAAGCTTGGAATATTCGGCATCAGTGAATTGCAACCTGGCACAGTTCATCAACACACAATTGAGTTATGATTGAAATCAGACCTCTTAGAATTCCACTTGTCCTGTGACAAATGGAATTGGCTCAACAGGGCTAAGAATAAGAGAATGCAGAGTATAAAAATGTATATCAAAGTGGCATATAGAAAATATGTTTGTATGGACAAAAAAAAGTTCCTCACAATATCTTGTTTTGTGTCCCACAGGAGAAAGTCATACAGATTCGGAACATGAGGGTGAGTAAGTGATGACAGAATTTCATTTTTGCGTAAACGATTCCTTTAAAGGCCCACTGAAGTTCCTTGAAACACGCAACACTATTCAATGTGTTGACGTAATTTCCCCTGAAACAGGAAGACAGGGCTGGACATGTCAAGCAGCTCCTCCTCTGTTTGTAAAATAGCCAATAGCGTTTATTTTTGGTTTTTTTTATATAACAGTTTGACTAGAGCCTTTCAGCTCTGTAAAGCCGCAGTGTCCCTTCTAATCTCTAATAATTTCTCATCATAATCTCCTCCATATTGCTTTGAAATACAGCATTCTGTGCAGAATTCAAATGGTTTTGTGGTCTGCGCTGACTCACGCATATGATCCGCTCTGTGCTATCAAGTGCCTGGACTGTGTGTGCGCTGCAGCGGTGCATGTGAAACTAACATGAAACCAGACTTCATTCACCCAATGAAAAGCATATTTACACTTTCTGAATCGATCCCTATCCCCTATATAGTGCACTATGTGCCATTCACCATGTAGAAAATAGTAAATGTGTGAACAAGTGACTGATTTCAGCTGCAGCTTCAGTGTCTATTTAGGGGGCGGGACACTTCAGATTCTATAGAGCATTTGATTGGACAGAAGATGTGATGAGAAGCTGAAGTCCGCAATGATGTCATAAAAATCCGTGATCCATTTTAGCGGAAGTGAGAGACTGTAAGCTTTGGATGCTTATATCTCCTAAATGTGAATTTTGTTTGAAATTTTTGAAGTTCGAAATTTGTTAAAGTTTTGTTTTTAGAACTTTTCAGTTTTGTGAAATATGTGAAAAATTCATTTTCATATTTATATTTCTTCGTCATCAAGCGGAGCCTTATATCAATGTAAGCTTTATCTTACTACTTAGTGTAATATAAACACAAAAGTCATTATATTCTTTGTAAAGATGAGATTCTAAGCTTTCAAATGGTACCATATATGGCGATATAGTATCTCCAGAAACCTCCAGAAAAAGTGAAATGAAGTGTAAATATAATGATGTAGCTCTGGGCCCTCAGAGTGGAAGAGATGAAGAAAAGAATTTAGTATTGCATTATTTTAATGACAAATGTCGAGAGAGCACTATTGGAATGCGAGAGCGTGAATCTCTCCACTCGCATGTGATTTCCTTTGCTCTCGCACAAAACTGGATGCGTGCTCTCAAATATACAGTGCTCTCTTATGAACTACCTCTCCTCTCGCACAAACATTGCACGCGCACGCTCAAACTGTGTCCTGTGCACTCGCAAATCTCTCCATGCTCTTTCACTAGAAATTAATTGGCTTCTGGATTAAACACTGTCAAAAGTTAGAATAGATGACTGATCGATGAAAAAGCTACATGCATTCTTGACATCTGTCATTAAAATAACACCATCATTTATTTTTTTATGTGACCGTAATCCAAAAATATCTAAAAGTAATCAGGTTATTTTTGTTGTGGTATGTGAAATGCAATAATTTGAATGATTATTAATAATTTGCTCTGGAGTACATTTTTAAAGTAACTTTCCTGTCTCTGGGCTTCACCCACAAAGCTCAACAGTTCTGAGAGCGGCCAAACAAAAGATGGAAGACAGCGGGCCTGTGAATGAACACACTGAATTGTCTGATGCCCATAAACAAATTTAGCCTGCAGCCAACTGATCCACTGAAAAATTAGATTGTGCCACGATGTTCTTTATTCAAGAGTGAATGAGAGAGACAGACAGTGAGGAGTGGAGATGAGTGTCCTGGCTTTCATTTGCTAAACAAAACGTAATGTCCTTACTGTTTGTGCCCAGCACATGCGAACAAGAATGAATGGTCTCCCTGCCAAGTCTCTCCCCTAGGGCTCATTTATTTTTCAAATATTTTTTTTTGTGCCAGTTTTGAAGAGTGTATATTTCCCCAGCCCACTACAGTGTAGTGACGGAGGCATGGAGATCTGAAGTGCTTTTACATTAATTCAATCCTCTTCCTTATTAAACTGCTGTAGTCTGTTTTTTATTTTAAGGATTGACAACTCATAGACTTTCAATGTGTTTACTCACAATTTAATCTGATTTGGGGGGGATGTTGTTGTAGTTAAAGATGAGACCTTACTTAATTTCTTAAAGGGGTAGTTTTCAGTCTCACATTGCCGAGCTGGTACATTATTTTATTTCTATGAGAAAAAATTATGTGATGTTGGATTTGAATGTATCAGGTAGACGTTGTTGCTTAAATTCAATACATTTATATTTAACCATGCCCACTCAGGCAGAATCCTATGGGAAAGAAAAAGATGAGATTGAATGGAGTTCAAGACTTTTCCTTCTTCTAAGGAAAAAGTTCACAGTAATCTCATGTGCTTCTCTTATATTTCAGAAGATACCTCAGTAGTGTCTCAAACTGTGCTCAGATTTGCAACCCTCTACAATGTGAGTAAATCACTCACATATGCGACTAAATCTTCACTCTGGGCGACTAAATAATATCTATCATCAGCCATTGGCTAATAAATTCTTAGATTTTACTCTCCAGTGTTAGAGGCTAAGTATAAGTTTTGCAAAAATATGTTTTCACTTGCTGAACACTCTGACTGAGCACTTGAGAGTTTTGCTCTCTGTCAAGCGATCTGTACTGTTTCACTTCAGCTCAATGGATGAGAGCGTGTGAATTCTAGTGTGAATGCGCGCGACTCGCCGTCGCATTGCTGAGAGCGTTAGCTGTGTTTCTCACACACATATGCAAAGAGATAGAGAGTCTCACATACCACACATAATCGATGCGCCAAATCAGTATGTAAACAATATTCTTTGTTGCATTTTCCTGTCAAAATACTGTCATTTGGAATTATTCGGCTTTTAAGAACAAGCAGAAGATATGCGGTTTCTCCGGTAGTGGGTGGGACTAATGCGCAAACGGAAATCTCATTGGCTGGCGCTCATCTATTACTGTCCCTGTTTTGATTTCAGCAAATCAGTTTGAGTGAACGCTGACAAAAATTATTAATATTCATGAACCCAGCAGCTCATCAACCCTTAGTGCATTGTATATTGTTATTAGTAGTAGAGTTAGTATTAAAAGTAGTAGAGTGCTTTTATTTACTATTTTACTTTCTTTTACTCTCAATTTTTACAAATTTATCATCTGCATTGATCTGCTATGACAGCAAAACTCTTTTGGACATTGGTTACCTCTACACTGGACTGTTTCAGGACACTTTCGCCGATCCTCTGTGGCCATCTGAGATCCTTCGGAACGCCGAGTTGAACAATGGACAGACGGGTCAACGGCGAAGAATCAAGAAACACCGTGGGAAACGCACTGGGATACGCAACAGACTGAGGAAAAGGGCATTCAGCCCTCCCCTCCCGAGCATTCTTCTAACAAATGTTCAATCCTTGGAGAATAAGATGGACGATCTCAGAGCCAGGATCAGTTTTCAACGGGACATGAGAGACTGTAACATCTTTTGTTTGTCCGAAACATGGCTCACGCCCGCGGTCCCGGACACAGCTGTGACGCCGTCGGAGAACTTCTCTGTTTTTCGGATGGACAGAACAGCCGAGGCCAGTAAATCCAAAGGCGGTGGAGTATGCTTCATGGTCAACAAGAAATGGTGCGACCCCAGGAACATTCTCTCGCGATCCTGCTCGCCTCATCTGGAACATTTAACAATCATTTGCCGCCCATTCTATCTGCCGAGGGAGTTTTCTGCGGTCGTCGCAACCGCTGTTTACATTCCACCACAGGCAGACACAGGGCTGGCTTTATCTGGCCTTCATGATGTTGCCAGCGGCATCATAAACAAACATCCCGGCAGCGCGCATTTGTCGCGGGCGATTTTAACAAAGCAAACCTAAAGAAAGTCTTGCCAAACTTTCACCAGCACGTCTCCTGTCCTACACGAGGAGCAAACACACTGGATCATTGCTACTCTCCGTTTAAGAACGCCTATAAAGCGCGGTCACTTCCAGCTTTTGGCAAATCGGATCATGCCGCCATTTTCCTCACACCTGAATACAGACAAAGACTCGTTCAGGAACCCCCGGTGTGTCACGGTTCATGAATTCGTTGTCTCCTAATTACTGCCTGTGTGTGTATGTGAGGTGAGTGTGGGGGGCGTGGTCACTGATCACACACTCAGCAATCATCCTTTGCACCTGAATTCCATCTGCTCTGCCTATTTAGTTCCCTTCTCACCACCACTGTGTTGTCGAGTCGTTGTCCCTCCAGTGATGCCGTGCCTGTCTCTCCCGTGTTCCTGTGTCTTCGTCTTCGTGTTCCTGTGTCTTCGTCTTCGTGTTCCTGTGTTCCACGCTCCACGATCACCACTCTGGGATTATCACCGCACGACGTCTTCACTGTCTAGCCCATTGAGTCCCTGCATCACCGCCAGCCAATCCCCGGACATTCCTTGTGTTTTGTGTTACCACAATAAACCTCTCACTTGCAATTGAATCCGTCTACGACTACTTCCTGACACGGTGAGGCGGGAAGTTAAGTGCTGGTCGCCCCACTCAGAGACCGCGCTACAGGCAGCTCTGGATGATGTGGATTGGGACATGTTCCGGGCGAGTTCAGCTGACGTAAGCGAGTTCACGGATGTGGCGCTTTGCTTCATCAACACGCTTACAGAGCAAGCCACGCAAACAATAACAATAATGTCCTTCTCAAATCAGAAACCGTGGGTGGACAATTCAATCCGCGCGGCAGTGAACGCACGCACTGCCGCTTACAACGCCGGTCTCCTATCGGGGAATATGACTGAATACAGATCGTCCTGCTATGCTCTGCGGCGTGCAGTTAAAGCCGCAAAACTCCGTTATAAGGATCGAGTGGAGTCTCATTTCCAACTCAACGACTCGCGGCGCATGTGGCAAGGTCTAAGGTCCATCTGCTCTTTTGGATCTAAATCCTCTGCAGAGGTGAGCGCTGATCCGTCGCTTGTGAATGAGTTAAACTCTTTCTACGCTCGCTTTGACTGTAACTGCGGCAACGCGACTCCGCCAAGTGGCGCGTCAGAGGGGATTACTCTGAGCAGCAACAACCACGTGATCTCTGTCTCGGAGGATGAAGTTCGGAGAGTACTCAAGCGTGTGGACGTCAGGAAAGCTGCTGGGCCGGATGGTATTTCAGGCCATGTTCTGCAGTCCTGTGCTGACATCTATCTTTAATGAGTCCCTCGCTACATCTGTGGTCCCCACCTCCTTCAAAAAATCACCTCCATCATCCCTGTCCCTAAGAACAGTAAACCCTCTTGCCTAAATGACTATCGTCCAGTGGCTCTCACGTCTATAGTCATGAAGGTCTTTGAGAGATTCATTAAAAACACCATTTGCGCCTTCATTCCTGACACTTTGGACCCTCTTCAGTTTGCCTATCGTCCCAATAGATCGACTGAAGATGCCATCTCTCATGTCCTCCACTCCTTCCTCACTCACATCGACAGCAAAAGTGGGAACTACGTAAGGCTGCTATTTATTGACTATAGCTCAGCCTTTAACACCATAGTTCCCATCAAGTTAACCTCCAAACTCCTGGATCTCGGCCTGAATCCTTCTCTCTGCCACTGGATTGAGGACTTCCTCACTGACAGGCCTCAGGTGGTGAGAGTAGGCCAGTCCACCTCCACCTCCATCACCCTGAGTGTGGGAGCTCCACAGGGCTGTGTCCTGAGTCCCCTGCTCTACTCTCTCTACACGCATGACTGTTTGTCCACACACAGCTCCACCTCTATCATCAAATTTGCTGATGATACTGTTGCCCTGGGCCTCATTTCCAACAACAATGAGACGGCATACTTGGACGAGGTGGAGCATCTAACATCATGGTGCCAGGACAACTGTCTGTCTCTGAATGTTGGCAAGACCAAAGAAATGATTGTGGACTTCAGGAAGAGACAGCAACGGACATACTCCCCCCTCATGATCAGCGGGTCACCAGTAGAGAGAGTGAGCAGCTTCAAGTACCTGGGTGTAAACATCTCCGAGGACCTGACCTGGACTGCACACATTCAGACACAGGTGAAAAAAGCCAGGCAAAGACTGTACCACCTGCGCCAGCTGAGGAAATTCAGGGTTTCACCAGCTATCCTGAAAACTTTCTATTTAGGGGCGATAGAAAGTGTATTAACTTCATCTGCATCACAGCGTGGTATGGGAACAGCACCAGTCATGACTGCAAAGCCCTGCAAAGAGTCGTGCGCTTATCCGAGCGTATCTCAGGGTCAGCTCTCCCGTCTCTGCAGGACGTCTACACCAAACGCTGCAAAGGTAGAGCTACTAAGATCATCAAGGACTCTAATCACCCTGCAAACCCTCATTTCACGCTGCTACCATCTGGTAAGCGCTTCCGAAGCCTGATGGCCAAAACTGAGAGACTCAGGAGGAGCTTCTTCCCCCAGGCCATCAGACTCCTGAACTCAGTCAACTAACATCACGTGACTTCACTTCAGGATAAACATCGATACACTGACATTGCACTGCACTTTCTGTTCTCGTTGTTACTGTGTAACAGCCTGTTATAAACCTTTTTGCACATTATACTCTTATACATTTGTTAACCACATATCTATAAGTCTACAGTTTACTCACTGCACAGTTTACCTCACTTATTTTATTCCACTTCTTTATTCTTATTTTTTTACTTTTTTCTTCTACTTGACTTGATTGATTATTATATAATTATATATATATATATATATATATATATATATATACTTTATATATTCTATTTCTATTATAATTTCTTTTTTATTCTCCTCCTGTGTTTGTAACTGTGAATTTGCACTGTCCATGGAGCGGACCTGTTTACATTTCACTGCCGGTTGTATATTCTGTATAGAACTGTGTATGTGACAAATAAAACTCTTGAATCTTGAAATCTTGAATCTTGAGTAGTAGTATTATTATCTCTATTACTATCTTTTAATAATTAATATTATATATTTGGCTACTAATATATATATATATATATATATATATATATATATATATATATATATATATATATAATTTTTATTTATTTATTTTTTACAGAAAGACTGAATGACCAACAATATCTTAAGCACCACCACCAGTCCTAAGTTCAGTTAAAATGACAAATGTGCATTCATACATGGTTACCAAATCTTATGATATTTAGTCGACTAAAACTAGATTAAAACTAAAAACAATTCAGGCGACTAAAATATGACACATACTAAATGGCATTTTAGTCAAATGACTATGACTAAATCAAAGGGTTAATTTTAATCAAACCAACCTGGCCAAGTGAGAACACACCCTAATATGACTCCTGAAAAATTTAAACGCAACCTTTGAACAAAAATGTTTTACTCTAGAATTGGATTTGCATTTATTCTAGCAGAAACCCACACATTTTGCACTACAGTCATAGAACAGAACATCTTATCTATGATGCATGCATAATCAAACAATAAAATATGCATGAACATGCAATACATTTGACATATTTGTACTTGATTGTCTTCAACAGATGCTGAAAATCTCCCAGTGTAGATCTCACAATGTATTTTGTATACTGAACATCTTCAATCTAAAGCCACTGCAGGAGATCTTGAGTGTGATAGTTTCATCTCATTGCACTGAAGTATTAAGAAGAATGTTCACTCCACACGTTTCTACTTCACTTCTTTCCTGTGTTTAACATGAATGGTATTTGTAATGTTGTATTTTCACAGTAATTGAAACTTGAGAGTCTTGCTGCTGGGCCTTGAGTTTCATTTGAATTAAATTGAACTATAAAATAAATGTACAGATACCACAGCCGTAATGTATTTGCGCTGGCATACAATCTCTTGAATTTCTTGGTATTATCACTTAACACTTGATATAGTCACAGCAGATGCCATACAGAGATTGGCTAATTCAAACTTCAGTAAAAACCCCCAAAGCCAGACTTTATAGTGGATTTTCTTTTGCCTTAATTTATGTGTACATTATTTCACATTTTAAAGGTGCAGTGTGTAGTATTTATGAGGATATACTGACAGAAATGCAATATAATATACATAACCATGTTTTCAGTGGAGTATAAAGACCTTACATAATGAGCCATTTCTATCTTCATACACCATAGGTCCCCTTACAAGTTGCCATTTTGCGCCGCCATGTTTCTACAGTAGCCCTAAACGGACAAGCTGCTTGAGCGATAGCTCTGCTGTCTTGTGTCGGCCACTGTAGCTTCTCTATGTGCTTCGAAAGGGAAGGGTTAGCGGTGGGCGGCTGCAATTCGCAACCTCACTACTAGACACGCTTTGATCCAATAAAATCAGGATTAAAAAGTCACGCCCAGGATTATTTTACTTTTTATTTTATTTTTATTACAGTTTTGTGAATAGTTGAATTAGCTTTTATTTTTGCATTTTTGATTTTCGTGTGAATTTTAATTTTTTTATGTGCTTTGTCATTTTAATATTGCTATTTAGGTTTAATTAATTTTTTATGTCAGTTTTGGTTAAGTTTTTGTTTATTCCCAGGGAATAGTTTTAGTACTTAAACTTATATCTGTTTATTGCCAAGGCAACCTTTTTTAAAGGTTTAATTTTATTTCAGCTTTATTTAAATTAACATAAATGTTTTTAATAGTTTTAGTTAGATAATAACCCTGGTAGCGCCCCCTTTTTTATCTAATGTGACATTTCGCTCAGAAACACGGCAGGTAAGGGAAGCAAACTGTTTCATGTAGACTTTAAAGTGAAACCGAAGGAAAATGGTCCAAGCTCAAATTTGTATTGCTCATATTTCTGATCCCTGGCAGTCAAATAACATAATTTCTCAGTGTGCTCTTCAAATTAAAAGGCTGTAGTGTGAGTAGAGGTTAAATTTAGATCTGCATTATGCATTAAGGTGTGTAATTGCTGGGTTGTGCAAAGTAAATTAACGCTCAGGAAGTTGATCTGACACTATTTTATGGAGCTTTCAGAGGTGAATTACCTTGATGGAACATAATTTCAGAGGTTGATGTCAAAGGTTTATAATGTAACAATAATGACTCTTCGGTTTAGACCCAGACACTAGGTTCATGTTTCAAATTCAATTTCAGCTGTTAATAAGCATTTTGATTCTGATGCTGAAAATAGTACTTTAATGTTTCCCCTCTCATTATCTAGACTGTCAGTAGAGGGCATAGGACATAATCATCAGTGCAAACGATTTAATTTCTGACATGCGCATATACACATGTCACTGCAAGTATATTTAGTGCATTTGTTATAATGTACATGCTGTCTCAATGTCCTGAAAGCAAACCTTTGCTTTTAAGTGCATGAAAATAATTGAAATCACAATGCAGTCAGAGTCATACTACTGTAGTACTACACAATCACTTTTATGGGCACAAGAAACATAAAATGTAAAAAATATATATAACCTCGACAAATTAATGACAAGGATTATTAATCTAAGTAAAGGGCTATAGGATTGTAAAATGAGTTGATGTGATTGATTGATTTAAATTACTTATTTAATAATCAAGTATAACCTCTAATACAACGCGTCACCAACGCTGCCTCAGATCTGTGGACACGCTCTTCCTGGAACAACGTGCTGAAAACAGCAGCTAAAACCCAATGAATTCACAACCATTTATTAAAATAGTGTTCTCATTAACGTTATGTAATATGACCGTTCCAATCATAGTTATTATTAAAGGTGCACTATGTAAAAAAAATTCAGTAAAATATCCAAAAACCACTATGCCAGTGTTATATAATTTGTTCAGTTGAGTACTTACAATATCCCAAATATTTCCAACTATTTGTAAATCGTGAGAAAATTGCTATTTTAACCAATGAACCGGGATGTGTGAGGGCGTCGCCTGTCAATGACGTCATATCTGTGATACCCTCTGTAACGTCATAACATCATTTACAACACACTCAAATGTATCTAATATGATAAACAGAGCTGCGTTACCTCATACACATGACAGGAAATGGCTCCGGCGACTGTGGCATAATAAAAGTCCCGCTGCTCGCATGTTGCGTTCATCTTATTAACAATCACTCTCAGCTCCCTCAACACTCGGTCCTGCTCTGCTTCACACTACAGTAACGTTAATAATCGCATCCATGAACATGATTTCTGCCCGAGTCTTATCCTGATTCTTTTCCACCTGCTGTGAGGTGAAGACCACATGTCCCAAGATTCTGCGCTCAAACTTGACTTCATCAAACTATGCCTTTGTTTTGAATAGGCGACCTCTAGCGGGCGGAAAAGTTACATAGTGCACCTTTAATTGTGCGTTGCTGTTTGAGCTGTGCGCTGAATGAACACCGGTACACTGGAGCACTTTGCTAGCGCATTATTTACCTCAAAGAAACGAGGTATTTAATATATATGAAAATAAATAAATAAATAAATTATATATGAGATTAATCATATATATACAAAATAAACATATTACAAATTAAAATGATGCACAAAATGATGCTAATGTACAACTAAACATACTGAACTAAGTTACGTGCGAGTCAGAATACATGATCATGTTTTGCACACGCTCTTCCTGGAGCAACGCGATGAAACAGGCAACTAAACAAAAATAATTCACAATGTTTTATTACACTATTGCTCTCTTTATAATGTTATTTAATATGACAGTCCCAATCATGTCATTATTAGTTCAGTCAGGACCACGTTGAGAATTAAATTTATTGACAATCTTTGGATTTGGCGAAAGGCTTAGGCTCCAGGGTGCTCGAGCTGCCATACTAGACAACTTGAGATACATCCTTGAAACCTAAATCCCCAGCCTTCAAATAACCAAATGTTTCTTAGCATATATTACAGAAGAAGGAGATACAATGATAACATAGATTTTCTACACAGAATCCAATACTCAATTATGAAGATGCTAGGAGGTGAAGGGGTGGAGGTGGGTGTAAATATCTGTGCAACAGACTGAGGAACATGTGTTTGAATGAGCTTAAATACTATAGTTGATTAGAGTAGGTGGAGTAACAAATCAGCTGAGCGTCAGCTGATATCGTTTAGCAATCAGTGGTCTGCCTGAACTACGCTTGAGTTCCATTTGATCACTCAATCTCTATTTGTGCAATTCTGTTTGAGCTGCACATGCTGAAGCTGAAGATGATCACCCGGCGCGCTTTACTACGTTCTAATTCTTAACCAAATACGTCCTATATGATTATATAGGCCCACACAAAATAAACACAACATTACAACTTACATTTGCATAAAACAAAAGGCTGTGAATGCACACGCTTTTTTTTTTTTGTTCTCTGGAGTGACCAATCAATTCCGCTTCTCTCTATGGCAATCCAATTGATGAGTCTGGATTTGGCAGTTTCCAGGAGAACGGTATTTGCCTGACTGCAATGTGCCAAGTGTAAAGTTTGGTGGTGTGCAGTTGTTTTTCAGGGGTTGGGCTTGGCCCCTTAGTTCCAGTGAAAGGAACTCTAAATGCTTCAGCATACATTTTGCAAGACATTTTGGACAATTTCATGCTCCCAACTTTGTGGGAACAGTTTGGGGATGGCCCCTTCCTGTTCCAACATGACTGCGCACCAGTGCACAAAGCAAGATCCATAAAGACATGGATGAGCGAGTTTGGTGTGGAGGAACTTGACTGGCCTGCACAGAGTCCGGACCTCAACCCGATAGAACACCTTTGGGATGAATTAGAGCAGCGACTGCGAGCCAGGCCTTCTCGTTCAACATCAGTGCCTGACCAAACAAATGCGCTTATAGAAGAATGGTCAAAAATTCCCATAAACACACTCCTAAACCTTGTGGAAAGCCTTCTCAGAATAGTTGAAGCTGTAATAGCTACAAATATTAAACCCTACGGATTAAGAATGGGATTTCATTAAAGTTCATGTGCATGTAAAGGATTTTGGTAATATAGTGTACATTTTAGGCCATGTTTTTATGCCATCTATATTCTCCTTATACACTACAGGAATCTCTAGTAGTCAGACACAATCAGTGGTGTATGTATAAATTATTGATTAAACTATGATTTCTTCCAAATTTCTTCCACACCTAAAGCATGTCTTGGTGGTTAAATGTCATGAGCAAATTACTTTTCAGTTGAAAAATTCCATTGCTGTCTCTTACCACATTTTAATCACTGCACATGCTCCGACCTATTCGAAAAAAAAAAAAAAAAAAGTAAAACCGCATTATCACTGTGTAATTCATAACTCCCACTATGTCGACTGCTGTTATAAGTATCTTATGGCAATGGGGAAGTGTAAAATATTAGTGTGGCACATGCAGCTTTAGAACCATCAAAGCAATAATTGCACACTGCTTGGGGAAACCACTAGCTTTTAAAGTTTTTAATACATTTTTATATCGTAGTAATTTCACATTCAATCTCCAAATGAACATAGAAACAACAAAAAGTCAGTATTTTAAATATTTGAACTAACAGGTAGGATATTTAGGCTACAGAAATGTAATATTATCAAAAACTTCACAGTTTTCAATGCATAAATTATTAATTAAATATAGATTAAAGATTTAAATATAGATTTTTTTATTAAAACTACAAAAGTTTTTCAGTCAAGAGCAGTGAGTGATTTTCTCTTTGTCTTTTGTTCTTTGATTAACATTAATGACAGACAGCAGCAGGTTTATTAGGGAGCTGTCACTTTAAGACCTGCACACATTGATCCCAAAATGATCCCATTTTCATAACTTTCATAATGTTCATTTAACATTTTATTTAACTCACTTAAGACTGTCCTTACAAGGATAATTTACAAAACGGGCATTTTGGCAAAATTTTGTGTGATTTTTTTGACCGTTCAAGCGCAAAAGATAACTCAATGCGGCCAGCGCTCTGTCTGAAACGGCATTCTGTGGGCATGACGTGTGTGTGTGTGTCATTATGTGGATATAGGCCTATATATACTGTGTGTGTGTGTGTGTGTGTGTGTGTGTGTGTGTGTGTGTGTGTGTGTGTGTGTCTTCTCTTGCTCCTGCTCCTGTAGTACTGGCTGGAATATGATTAGGTTCTTTCATGTTGGATGTGGTATCATTGAGTTTCCAGCCGGTACTGCAAGAGCACATGCTACATTAGAAACGTGCAGAAATAATGGAGGTATGAAAATTCAGATCAGATCTATTTCATTAGGTTATATTTTCCAATAACACAAAATGTGAACTTCAGTGGCTTCTTGTACTTTCTCTCAGACAGCTGAGGGGGGGAATGAATGCAGAAAAGCATTCATTTTGAAAGTAATATGAATAATTAAACTTCCTCTGATTATTTTCAAATCCGACTTTGAGTGAAATGTGTATTTTCCAATCACTATGCAAATTGCCTTTTATTATTTTATAGCATAAGAGTATACTTGCATAACATGTCCGAACACTGAGCAAACCACCTCACAGAGTGAACTAACCCGAAGGTTATTGCCACAGGCTAAACAAAGTTCTCACTGTGTAAAAGAAGTCTGCTCACACAAATATAAAAACAAGATATTTCTGCTTTACTAGACACCATCACAGGAATATGTCTTCACCTTTCTAGCATACTACACTCACAATTTTTGCAGTATACACAGTATGCTAATTTACTCTATTCATGTAATACCCAAATGACCAACAACATTTTACAAATTGTGCATTTTACAATAGAGCATACTGTGCAGAATGCTGTATCCCACAATGCAATGCACTGGACTTAACCTTCCATCTGCTTCCATCACATTTCCAGTGTGATAAATGAAGCAGCTGTGCGTTTAACAACCTTTGGCAGTCAAAGATTTAAAAACATTTTTCTTTCTAGAGTTGATGGTAGTGTGACAAACATAATGAGGTCTTGAGACCACATGCTAACAGTTAGTAGAGCACACTAACATCACATCTCTTTACTTGGACTGGAGGCTATATGCTATCCAAATTCAGCCTTAGTCTTTATCGCTGCATAATTCTCACGTTCTATAGTTGTAATGTTCAATTTCGACATGAAGCTTCTTTTCTGGATACTTCCTGTAGCTGAACCTGATGAACAGGAGTAGAATCTCTGGAGGCCTAGTTGTGGGAACACACTATAAAACGGCCAATTAAAATCTCATTTAAGGCGTTTCAGCTGTGAAAATGACTGTCACCTTCACCTCATACCCTTCCATTATTCATTCACCCATCTCTCCATCTATGCCATCTAATTGCTGTCATTATGTCTGTCATACTTGTCTAAAAGATATAATTTAATTCCTAGTTGTCACTTCTGCAGGTGGTTTGCACTTTGAGCCAGTTTTATAACTAAAATATGATTTTTATACATTTTTAACTTACAAATGTTTCTTAACAGTGGGCAGTACACCCTGTCAGGCATCAGAAGACACTTGCTATTTTACCAGTTCTGCTGGTGGTACAACAAGAGTGTCTGTTGATACCTGACATGTCTTTGTATTCTGCAAAGTCACCGTCAACCATGTAACCCACAGAACGGCACCATGGCGAGAACTGAATACAGATTGAATAGTGGTGCTTTTGAGTGTGAAAAATCTTTTAAGTAAACAAATCAGTGTTATCCATTGCCATGCACTGACCTAAATATGTATTTATATTTGAGAGGCCTATTGTGTACTTACATTTAACAGCTGACAGCTGATTGGTTGATCGTAATCCATTACATACCTTTCTATCAAAGTCATCTGACATTATCAAGATGAATTTGTTCTGACACAGTTTAACTCTGAGCTCGTCATATTGTATTACCATTTTCTAAACTAGCGAATAAACTGATTATGTGAGAAAATGTTGAAGGTGTCGGAATAAATTTTGGTTTGACTGTATATATTATGTAAGGGTTAAAGCAGTTTGGAACTGTTTTTCTAAGCAGAAACTTTGCGTAAGAGCTAATAAAATATTTAAACTCAAGACAATATTTTGTGTCTAATTTACTTGCGACAAGTAGCCGTGTAATAAGTGGGATAATGTACACCCAGCCGGTTGTTATCGCAGAATAAACCCCTTCAGAGTGACGCAAGACCCTGTCGGTGATTATTCTCTTGATAACAACCGGCTAGGTGTACATTATCCCTTACATAACATACCGCTGGAATGCACGATTGACCAATCAGACTCAAGTATTCCACAGAGCCGTGTAATAAATATATGTAATAGCTGCCCTATTTGAAATGTATTAAGTAGTGTAACTATTTCAATTACTTTATTAAAGTAATGTAACTAATTACATTTATTTTTGATTACTTTAAAAAAATTCTTACGAATGTTTTAGACTGTTAATCATTTTCAAACATTTAAATAGGCAGGGTTAACCTTACAGTAATACTCAACCCTGATTACTGTCAGACAAA
The DNA here is from genome assembly GCA_018749465.1 of Paracanthobrama guichenoti. Classification (NCBI taxonomy): domain Eukaryota; kingdom Metazoa; phylum Chordata; class Actinopteri; order Cypriniformes; family Gobionidae; genus Paracanthobrama; species Paracanthobrama guichenoti. The sequence goes on from CM031954.1 coordinate 29,906,274, forward strand.
TGAATTACATTTTAATAGTTGGCAAACATATTTTGCACTGAACTGTTATATTTGTGCCCTTTTCTGATTTCTGGATAAAATCCTTTTTAAATTTCCAGCACTGGAACACATTTTTATCACTCGCCCATGGTGTCAGCTCTAGACAGGTTGTAGCGTAAAGCTTTCAGCGGCGATGTGGATTGATGTAAAAATGCAAACGAGAACCAATAAAAAGCATCAGAATAGCACTGATTTACTAAACAGCCTTTAAATGGCAGGAGGCAGCGTGCACATCAAAAACAGGCAAAGCAACAAATTCATATTATTCATCATATCCTAGCTTTTTACATAACATATTAAAACATAACCCCCTTTGTAATGTTAACATTTTCATAATTTACTGTAATTTAATTACACTTTTTTTTCTCAGTAACTGTAACGGATTACGGTTACATTTATTTTGTCATTAAATTACGGAACACCATTACATTTAACTAGTTACTCCCCAACACTGTGTATATGTGACCACTACAAATCCGTCCCCCATGTTGTTCATTTATTCCCTTGTTTTAGTAAATCATGGACGCATCATTCTTATTCACTCATTGTGATTTAACTAAAACAAGGGAACAAATAAGTTCAGTGTGTCCAAAATGACTAAATCAAGGGATCAAAATAGTTAATCATGGCCCCAATTCCACAGAAAATTGTTCCTGTATAATTCAACCTCGCATTCCTCATCTCTTTCAAACATTATTTCTCAATATCTGTTTCTTTTTTCAGACTGATAATAGTCTATCAACAGTTTCACTTGTGAATTCTTGCTGATGTGTAAAACTCAATGTTTGTGGCTGATTTTAGAGCTATTCTGACTATCCCAAAAAGAAAAAAGCTCCTTGCTTCAGGCAAAACACACAATTCTGCTTCCACTCTGTGCCGCTCACCCAAATCAATAATGTCTAAACAGATGTCTTTAAAACTATAACATTACATGATGCACCACACTTTGATATCTCTTTTTGCAATGCGTAGTACGCATTGAGGAGAGAATCCATAGCAGACGTGTTTAATGAGAGCCAGAGATTACAGACTAATGCCACTGGGGTATTGACTTGCTTGACTCCATAGTTGTTGCTTTTGCTTCTCAAGTGAGAATGATTATCTCAGGCTTCAGTAAGATGCCGATCAATGGCACGTGTTGCGGTTTGGAAAAGCTGCAGGTTTTTTTTTCTTTGTTAGAGTCCTAAATGGAGTTCTAATTATAATGATTTGCGTGCCGCACTGCTGCAGTTTTATTGAGCAGTATTAGCAAGCCAAGGCGGTTTTGTTGCTCCCAGTATACAATAATATGAATGATGACAAAATAAAATGCCATTAAAGTTTGAGCTCCAGCATATCATTGCCTACAATGACTTGAAGTATAATGCCAATAAAACGGTAGTGAAATAATTGCTTTGTGGAATATTAATGTGAAGGATCTGTATTTATAGGCACAATAATGACTGAGCTATACGTTTAATAATGCTGTAAGCCTTTCCGGATAATTCGCTCTAAGGGCTGACCGTTGAACGGATCTTCAGCCTTTAAATCCCTCAATTCAATGCTCAGATAAATCAAGTGCTGATTTTTTTTATATGTGCCAATTCCAGCAAGATTCATTTGTCCCTCACAATAATCAGTGACTCAGTTGTGATGTGAAAAGATTTAACGTAGTCCAGGAAAAGTGTTCAACAGCTATTCTTGTGAATGAAAACACACCAGCAGGTGAGTCCGCTGCGTTGCCCCCGAGGTCAAGGGTGCTTTCTTTCCGTTAAAAGAATTAGCTTTTTTTAAGATAGCTTGAACACAATGCACAAGAAGGGATTAAAAGCAAAACATATTATCTCATTCTAGCTGAGAGCGAAATGAAAAGCATTGCACTTTGATGAAAAGATGAAAAAAAACTACTCATTCAACCTTTGATTCTTAAACTAGATTTAGCAGTTCTTATATTCTAAATCTCTCAAGCAATTATGACACCTTCATATCTAGAAATCTATTTCAGGCAATCTAATCACAAGTATTCAGCACTAAATATGAATGTAAACATCATCCAACACGTTTACTAAGTAGTCAGAAGAGCATGTGACCAACTGTGTGCTTAGAAATTTTACTACAAAATAGTGCTGTTAAAATTAGCGCATTAAGACAGCTACATTATATGATCATGCTCTTATTCATACTAATGCTTTTAAACCATTCAAGCACCACAAGACAAAAGAGAATGTGCTGTCTGTGAATGTCCTGTATATGTGACGCTCAGAATGATGTATGCCAGTATCTAGTTCTCTTTCACACAGAGTTATGTCCGTTGCCCGTTCGCATTGCTTTACGTTGAAAGAGTAACCCTTGACCTGGCGCACAACGTATTGATGAAAGGGGAAACGGAGAGGATAGAGCAAAACAGAACACCAGTCACAAATTAGAAGTCTGAAACAAGATTTTTTAAAGCAAAATGTCAGAGGATTTCGATATATAAGATAAGAGGAGCTTGAGTTTGTTGCCCAGCCCTATCCTCGAGAGACGTCAAAGCTTGCACTACTCCTACGTCGCGTCAGGGGTTACTCTTCTTGACATAAGCCGACTTGCGTAGGCCGTCTGTCGGAAGCTAGTTATTTTAGTTTATTAAGGTTTAAATACGGTTAAATAAATCACTTAGCTTCAGAAGGCCTTTATTGAAAATAGTGAAAATTAGATGCATCAGATTCGTGTCATGTTCGCCAGCGCAGGTCTTAAAGATACAGCAGCCTAATAAACCAGTTAATTTATTATAATGGGCCCTGTTTTAACTATCTTAACGCATGGTCTAAAGCACATGGCGCGGGTGCACTTAGGGTGTGTCCGAATCCACTTTTTCTAGATTAACAGTGGGGAAATATGGTCGACATGCCAGGTGCTTGGTCTAAAAGGGTTCTCCCTATTCTTTTAATGAGTAATGGGTGTGTTTTGGGCATTACATTTAACCAATCAGAGTCTCATCTCCCATTCCCTTTAAAAGCCAGTTGTGCTTGCACATTGGTGGATTGCTATTTACATGGTGGAATTTGCGAGCGGAAAGACTGAACTAGTATGCTGGTGACTGATAGAGGCTGCGGTCTTTAGCACATGCCTCCCATGCTGGAAACACTGGTTTGAATCTGGCTCTGAGTAGGTAGAGTAGGGCCATTTACAGTTTGTTCATAATTACAGTAGTGTAACGTTCACACTTTTCCCTTTCCATTTATCTAGATTCTTTTTGATGATGAAATAAAATATTGCAACCCAGCTTGTTTCTTGTGACCTTTTCCCACTTACAACTGGATAATAGCATGTAGCAAATGAGTGAGTGAGTGAAGGGTCATTGTTACAGGTCATTTCCGAGTTGTTCATGTCATGCTTTTTAAAAAACTCTTTTAGAGAAAAATGTGATAATGACTGCCATCCGTGACCCTATGTCAAAGAGTCAGTTCCATCCAAAAACCATAATTGAAGTCAATCAAAATGACTTCTCCCTATTGCAGCGACATTTCTTCTCTTCTCTGATATGACGGGTTTACTAGCGCGAGGGTGAGACAACCTGTCACTCACATGGTCTTCACTTGGTCTTAATCATCATATGTAGGGAATTTTAATGTTTTATTCGCATAATACGTTTTACATACTCAACTCTGTTAATCTAATGGGGATGGTGGTTTTAAAGAGGGGATGCTTTTTGTAATTTTTTCATTAAGTTGGATGCCAAATGCCCTGCTTCTCCCCTCAAATCAAGCCATGTGATTGACCAATAGCAAACAACAGCCATCCAATAATTTGGTCCCGTCCTACATTTTGCCTTGTTTGTGAAGCAGTTTCACTTGGATATAGTCCCACGTCACAAAAAATTTGCACTAGGAACTTAGTTCTGGGAACTGTTCCCCTAGGGTCCATTTCCTGGACCTACCACCAGTAGGAACTCTGAAAGCCACGCTTGTTGTTGTGACTTATTTTGACAGCGCAGCGGACATTTATTTTGAAGGCGCTGAGAACGCCAGAGCCTGAGCACACAGCTCTCACATTCTCCGTCTTATGTCTAACAGTTCTAATATGTTATTAGATGTTATACAAAGAAAAAGCTATATGAAAAAGTATTAGCGTTTGCTGTGTGCTTGATATCCAATGTTGCTAGCTAAGCAGAAATGTAAAATCATGTTTTGCTTGGTCCCCTCAAAGTTGTGTTGGATTTTCTCCTTAGCGTAAAGGTTGAGATGTCATCTGTCACTGTTTTTCATGTTTGTAGAGTTAGTTTGTGGAGTAAATATATAGACTATAATCTGTGTGTGTACACAGCTTTTTAAAAATGCCAGGTGCTGGTGTTTCATGTGCATTCGGACAATCAGTGTACACTTATTTTACTGGTAGTTCCTATATTGTGCTGGGTTAGATCCTACTCTAAAGTCGGAGATAATTTAGTTCCCCCAAAAGGCATTCCTAGAGCTAAGCTAAAATTGTTCCCAGTTCCTGTGGTGCGAACACGCCAAAAAACAGGTACTTTAAAACACAAACTAACTTATATTCCGAAACATGATGGCAGATTTCAAACATGTACCTTCCAGGCAGCTGAACAACTACACTGTTGAGATGAATGGGAATGTGGATACAGAAGCTTTTTCAATCTATTATAGACCTCATTGAATTTATTAAAAGTGACATTTTGTATTATGCAAAACTGTCCAAATATGTTTAGTGCCTGAAAAAGAAAGAGGATGTCAAAGAAAATATGGCATTATTTGTACTCTGTCAGAAGAAATACCAAGAAAAAAACTGGCAGCCTGAACTTTAAATGCATCATTACAAATCTGTATTAAACAAGGTCAGAGTAGAAACAACTGAAGCAAGCGGTAATGTCTTAATGCTTTTAGAGGTAGTCGTATTTTCATGAAATCTCTTGGGATGCTGTAAAATACATTATTGTCAGGCACCAGAGAACAAACACAAACACAGACTTTAACGTTCCCGCAACACAGCTCATTTGGGATTGTTTTATTTCTTGGACGGTAATCATCAAGAGAATCATATCGGTAAATATAGAAATAAACCATGCGTGCTGGCAATTTACTCAAAAAAAATTCTCCAGACAGAAGCAATATTCCCATGGCACCCACACAGGACTGCTGGTTTTGGCTGAAAGTGCATGGCAAATAAAGAAGAAATGTCTTGTTTTCTCATCTGTGGACAGACCCTTGGCTTACTGGCCACTTGAGGATGCATTATGAATGGATTTGGTGGCCTGCAGATGCTAGATACTACAGGTTCAATATGCAGTCCGCGGATATTGCCTGCACAGGCGGTGTCCGCTCAGCGGCTCAGGTGGTTTCTCCAATATACATGATCTATGTTGTTTCATTTGATGTTGTGGCAGAGAGAAAAGGTCATGTGTAATTTTCGTGAGGCAGCTTTTGTTCTTTTCAACAGGGATATGCGTTAGGTAATAATGTTCATAATATAGCCGAGGGTCAGAGTCTGAAAGGAGATAATATGTTACACACAAATTTATTTATTATTATTTATTGTTGTGTAGTGACAGTGCAGTGTTGAATAACAATAACCGGTGCTGTATTTTTTTATGGGGTGGTTCTGCCATGCCGGCATATCCAGAGAATAGCTGTTCTGGAAAAAGAGCTCAGAGTTTAAACCTTCAGTCATACTCCCATATCGTTTCAAAGATACTGTGCTGTGGTGCAAAGATTTAGGGATTCATGCTGTGTAAAACAAAAATGGAAAAACAGTCCAAATGTGGTTTGAATTTTAACCGTGTGACCATGCCTGTCCCAAGGGGATTCGGGAGGAGTTACAGCCAGTCAACAACGTCTGTCTGTCTGTCTATCTATCTATCTATCTATCTGGGTGTTTCTTCAACTAGGGGCACTTTCAGCCATGTGAAGTTGAATATAAAAAAACTTGTTCAAAAGTTGCGTAACACAGTTTCATACGTTTAAATAATTTGTCTAGTTTTTATGTCTATACAAGGACAAAATCAAAATTATAAGAGAAATTGTTTTACATTTTTCCGACCTGCAATGAACAAATGTAATTTCCACCACATCTCAATATACAGCTATTATTTAAAAATAACTTATGCCACTCAAGAACTGTCTAAGATCATTTTTGTAACTAGTTTTACCAGTTTGTCCACAATGTACAATAATTATACATTTGTCAATGAGATCAGTTAACTGCCCTAAGTACCAAATGCTGAACTGTACACTTGTCACACTCTGGAATTTAATATTGGTTTGGGTAAGAGCTTATTAGGAAAATAAATAACTTTAATCTTTATATTAAGTAAAGCATGAGCTCATAAATTTTGGAAACATTTTTAATGTGTGATGAGAACTTTTAAGTATTTTTAAAAAATGCATGGAGATGGAAATGACGTTGTTGTGGAAATGACAATGAATTAACGTGAAACGGTAGATAAATATAAAAAGTATTGTAATATATTATAATATAAAAATTATTACACAGATCTACTCTGGCAATCCATATCAATTGTACTTTGTAATCATAAATGTAATTTCCACCACAGAGGGCAGTGCGGTGGAAATGACACCAATACTGTGCGACAGCTATGTTTTGTATAAAAAGTAATATTGATAGTGGTCTCACATTAAATATTATAATGCATTTTAATTATTTTACTAGTGTTAAATTCAGGTGCATTAAGTTACCAGATAAGTCATATTTTTAAACTGTATTTTCATTGTTGAAGTTAAAAAGTCTGGGTGTGCGACAAGGAGAAAATAGTGATTTTGACACCCATAAGGAGGTTGAAATGTATGAAAAAATCATAATAGACAGGTAGTAAAAAAATAAAAATAAAATTTAAGTGGTTTTATTGTTAGCTTGACAAAGAAAATCGCAATTTTAACCAGAATAATCACAATTCGATATTTTCCCCAAATCGTGCAGCCCTAATGCTGTACAAAAAAATAGGCAACAACAAAAAAAAAGTGACATTTAAAGGAAAAATGAATGGCATGGTGATATCGAGGCCTAAACTTTGATCCTACTCGGGTAACAATGAGAAGAACCTTAAAATCTCTTTGTCATATGAGATGTCTGTGGCTTTCATCTGTTTCTGAGCTCAGATGTTCAGGCTGGTTATGAGACCTGTATTCAACCTCTATTTTTGAGAGCAGCGTTCTTCAGGAGATAACAGCCAGGCTGTGTTGACAGCTCTCTGAAGTCACCTTTAGTGTAAAATTGCCTACCGTTATTTTTTTTATCTCAAACCATCCTCTAAAACTGAGCTACCAGCTATCAGCAGTCCCCAGAAATGGCCAGAGAACAAAATGCAACAATGAGAAAGAGAGAATGAGAACGAGAGATAAAATGGATAGAATGAACTCTGAGGGCGAGCAGGAAAAATGGAGAGAGAGCCGGGAATGGAGGGAAGCAAGCTTTCTTTCACACTGATTTGCTTCTGAATGAAGAGCTAGTTTTGGCTGGGATGGAGCTTATGTAAGGCATGGTTACCCAACGTCCTTGCTGGTTTAACAGTGTTCATCCGTTAAATTTAGTCAAGATTTTGTTGTAATCAACAATTCCGTTTTACTCTTGATTAAAATGCCTTATAATTTTAGTTTTCAAAAATGTAATTTTAATTCAAATAGAAAGTAAGTGATGAAAATGTGTTTTAAACTATAATAGATGAAACTTTACATATTCAAACATTCTGTTGGGAGTGGGATTTCAGGCCAACATTGGTGTTGTAAAATGCGTTATTTCTTTTGGTGCACCTCAGATGTGAAAAGAAAAAGAAAATGTTCATGCCATTCTGTGTGCACTGAGGAAGACAGACTTTTTTTCACTTTTGAGTGCTTCTTTTCACTATTTGAAGTGCTTGGAACTTGGCCACTTCACCTCACCATTATCTCACTTTATAAAGGCACTTTAATCATTAAAAATGTGATAACTACTCGTTTTCTCTGCTATTTTGTACTTGCACTTCTATTCAAGCTTGTACTCTACTGAATTTTCACATCCATCTAGCCTATAGATAATAATTTATAGTATTTCTGTGTGGACGATTTGACACACAGGCAGTGGAGTTTATCTCACACTTTTGAGAATGTCGGATTTTGTGATTTGTGGTTATTTTTTAGCATTATCAGGGCTGTCTCAGGACCCACAGGTGAGGTAACCCTGTTCTCTCACAGGTCCATGCTGCACCCTGGTTAAGCTTCTCCATTATATATATATATATATATATATATATACTTGTTCAAATCAGATTTGTTTGTTCGGCACATCCATGGCTGTATAACTTGCACATTAGGTAGTTTTCATAAACAATTGCCTCCATAAAAGTAAGTGCATTACATTTCTACTAAAATATTAAGCAACTGTTGTTAACATTGATAATAATCAGAAATGTTTCTTGAGCATCAAATTAGCATATTAGAATGATTTCTGAAGGATCATGTGACACTGAAGACTGGAGTAATGACGCTGAACATTCAGTGTCTGTGTCTGTGTGAGTGAGTGAGTGAGTGAGTGAGTGTCTGCATCACAGGAATAAAGTACACTTTAAAATTTAAGTAGAATGTAGTTAGTTTAAATTGTAATAACAAATTCACAATATTACAGTTTTTACTATATTTTTGAGCAAATAAATGCAGTTCAACTCAATTCAGAGTTTATTTATAGAGCGCTATGGGCCAGATTTATTACCATGAGGGCGCAATCCTAAAAAGTTCTGCGTGTGATCTACTGATGACTAGGAAATTAAAAAACACAGACGCAGCTGGAACATTTCCATAATGACCAATGCAATCTACCAAGAGCAGCACAAATTAGCATCTGGTTTAAGACCTGCTTTTTTTGGGGCAGTAAATAATGGTGCAAACATCTGTAAATTGACGAGCGCAAACCTTAGTATCACCTTGCATGATTCATTTAAATACTCTCATAAATTTTGCATCTGAAAGGAAAACTCCTACAAATCCATAAGCAATCAGGTCAGCCGCAAAAATAACCCTGCTCATGCTTTTTCAGCGCTATTTTGTGACTGCGTGTCTTTAGTAAATCCTGACTGTAATTTTTTTAACGCCAAAAGAGTGTTTGCACTGACGCAAGCTGTTAGTAAATCTGGCTCTTAGTGTTTGCCAAAGTGCTGCACAAACATAATCCAGAATAAAACCACTAACACATAACAAAACAAGAACAAAATCACAAAACAGCTCTCACATCGAGTTAAAGGATTGAACATGACTGCAAGGTTTACTCACCCTCAAGCCTTCCCAGGTGTATTTGACTTTCTGATGAACACAATCGGAGTTCAAACTTCATACTCTGAATACGAAAGGCAGTGTGGCGGTACCTAGATATTTTACTTTATAATGTATTAAATATGGATATTTTTCTTTTCCTATCGATTCCCTTCAGAAGGCCTTTATTAACCCCCCGGAGCCGTGTGGAGTACATTTATGATGGATGGATGCACTTTTTCAAACTCGTTGGCCCCGTTCACTGCCATTATAAAGCTTGGAAGCATCGGGATATTTGTTTATATATACTCAGATTGTGTTATTCAGAAAGAAGAAAGTCATATACACCTAGGATAGCTTGAGGGTGAGCAAATCATGGGGTAATTTTCATTTTAAAGTGAACTAATCCTTTAAACACCTAAACACAGTCACCCCTGCTCTAGTCTCACGTTGCCAGACCTTCAGATTGACGGCAGAAGGTCTGGACTCTATCGCAGCTTTCATTGGTCAAGGATTGCCCAAGAGGACGTTTGACTGACATGTAACGCAACCAATCACAGTTCATTTTGTTCTGCGTCATGTTTAGGGTCGTGAAAATGTAAAGTCTCTGCAATAACAGACTGGCATGCATCTATACATTATTCATTCAAGAACGTTGTGCAAGTTTACTGAACCAATGGGGCCGCAAACTTCACACACTTTTGAAAATCCAGCATTTAGTTGATCGTGGTAAGCGCTCAGTGTCACAGTTGAAAACACGACGGCATTCTTCTTTCACGAGGGAGTTTGACGTCAAAGAATGCAACACGCACGTCTCATGGACATACTGTAGAATTCAACCATCAGATGACGACTTAGAAACTCCTGAAGTGTTTCCAGATAAGTGTGCCATATGCATCAGACGTTCAGCCAACGGTCTGTGGGCGTGATGTCTGGGGCTGAGACTACCCCTGCTCTTCAGCCTTGCTTGAGGGATGGCCAAAAGTAAACTCTCAGCGGACCTGGTGCTCTTGATGGAGCATTTGGCTGTATTCAATCAGAAAGATATCTTGGTGCTAGTCCATTTAACAATTTACATACTAAAACTAAAATCTTAAAATCAATTCTAATATGAAAAGGGATCCATGAAGGGAGGCCAATATTGGTGTAATTACATTATCGCTTGTGGGTTCCTGTTAACAGACGAGCAGCAGCATTATGTACCATCTGTCAAGGTGGGTCGAGATAAAAACATCTATAGCTCTTTCAAAATCATTAAAAGAGAGAAAAGACTTGACTTTGGATAAAGATAAAGTTGTGTATCATCTGAATAGTAGTAAAACAAGATACTTCCTAAAAATGGAGCATGTATAAGGAGAACAGGATAGGCCCAAGAACGGAGCCCTGGGGGACTCCACACAAGAGAGACGCAGAGGAGGACACAAAATCCCTAAGGCGGACAGAAAAACTTCTGTCAGACAGATAAGATCTAAACCACCCCAATGCAGTACCTTTAATGGCAACACACCGCTCCAAATGAGAAACCAAGATGTTATGGTCTGCAGTGTAAAATGCAGCCGTAAGGTTTGGGAGTATGAGAACAGCACAATCACCCGAGTCAGTGGCTGTAACAGGTCATTAAAAACGTTTAACGGGGCTGTTTCTGTGCCCAGATTGGAACACTTCTTGAAAACCATGTAATTGTAAATTGTATAAATACAACTTTCTCCAATATTTTGGAAAGGAACATACGTTTAGAGAGGTTGGAAATTAGCATGAAATTGCTTTTTGAAATATTCTTACTGGCTTTTGACCAACCCTAAACTTTTGAATGGTGATTTTGCCATTTCTGACAGCCATTTCTCATGATTTTCTTTCAAAATCAATAAACAAATCTTTATATATATATATATACAATATCTACCTTGGCCCAAGAGAACAGCATGAGTTTGCAATAAACCTTCCCCCCACAGACATACCTGAATGGCTAGGGGTTTACAGTCAGGCCACAGTAAAGAGAGGGATAATTATGAGTGTATGAGTGTTGCTCAGAGCAGGCATGTTGCTAAAATGATCCTCATTAGGGAATTGCAGGAACCTTAGGGGGCCTGTTTACTGTGAGCATCCCAAAGGAGCAGCAATTCAGGGACAGACTAACACGGCAGGCACATCCATTCATCTCCATTCCACAGCAGAAAACACTGCATCAGGTCAGGATATTTTCAGCTTTACTAACATCTTTAGTTTTTTTTTTTTTTTTTTTTTTTTTTTTTAGGTTGTTTTGCTGGCCATAATCTTTGTAACAACTAAAGGAAGAGTTCACCCCAAAATAAGAATCCTGTCATTACTGACTCATCCTCATGTTTCTTCAAACCAACCTGCATGCTGTTATTTTTGGTTGCACACAAAAAAGGAAAATCACAAGTAAAAGTGGAGAAAAGCCCCGCCCACACATTGACGGGATTGGCAACATGTTTGACAGTTTCAAACCAAACTTGTACAGTGTGAAACAATGCAGTGCTAGAATGTTACAAGTAGATGCTTAGCAACCAACAACCAATCGCGTGCCTTATATTCACAAGCTTTGGGCAGTCATGGAAACACTGTGTGATGTATATAACAGTCCTTTCTGCATATGATTGGAAAAATGTCAAATGGTGATGGAAACACGACAATTGGAGTGAAGAAGAGACCGTTTGATTCGTGCTTTTTATAAAAATAAAAATAAAACGTATAAAAATAAACTTGATCTTACAGTCAGCAATGTGTACTATATGATGCGCAAGAGCCTTTATGTAAACAGGCCACATGCTGTGTTTGTCCAGTCAGTAACACTGACACCGAAATATGCAAATAAGGACTTTAACCCAGGGTTTAGGAATGTGCAATGTGAAACAGCAGTTTATGAATACCCAGGATTAACCGTTAACCCCGGGTATGGTAAGAGAAGTGTGAAACATGAATAAAGATAACCCAGGATTCCGTTTACCCAGGGTTTAGAATGACCCAGGTTTAACTATTTAAAGTGTGAACAGCCCTATATAAAGTCAGTGGAAAAAGCCCCGCCCACACATTGACAGGATTTGGCTACATGTTCGAAGTTAGAAAACAGGGGTGGTTTCAAACCACGCTTGAAATCTACGACTGGTTAATGTGCACACCGTTTGCCATAAAGCATATTAAAAACACAACATATATGTATGAACAACATTAAAAAAACCTTTTTTTGCAACACTGGGGTCTTTGAAACATGATTTTGTAGTACATGCTTGGGGACTCTTCATATATCATTCTTTATTATTTCCATCTCTTCTACATAATCTTGCACTACATCAAATCCCAACATGCATGAATATGAAATCAGAATGGAAATATGTGACATTGTCATATGTCATATACTGTATATTATGTCAAACATTTCAGGAAAGCTGCAATGCATAACTTACAACATAACCAGATTATTGTATACAAACTATGTTATGCTTTTGACCTCCAGGATGGAGATACATGGAGCCCGTTCTAACGTCATTGCTGTAGTCCGATCAGGTGATCAAATGTACGGCTAAACATCGATATCGCACCTCCCCAGCTGTTGTTGCCATTTGGTGGCTGATAAAGATCTATCAGTGGACGGGACACCAGTCACCTGAATGACAGCTGGGGAAAGAGCTTCATTAGTCTGTTGGTTAATGTCAGCCAGATCTATCTACAGCCAGAACAGCTCTGACAAGAATACAACAGCAATCCGCAGGCAAGAGTGAGTTATCATGCCACGAAGAGGAGATTAATTGCCGTGATTTCATTGTCATCTGACAGAGGAAAGAAGAGAAATGGGAAGAGAGAGAAGAGCAGAGACAAGGTCATCCATGTTGAAATTATCGTAGATCACATACTGGGCAATTTTACATGATGTATTTACCTTTTCTTGCTATTTTTTTCTTTCTTTTTTCATTTCTCAATGTTGTAGTTTGTGTTTGTCATAGGAACAATAGATTTCTTAAAAGGTTAGTTCACCCAAAAGTGAAACATCATCATTTATTCACCCTCATATCGCTCCAAACATTTAAATTGGACCTGTGTACCATATTCATTTTCATACAATAGCTTTGTGAGAGCAACAGACTGGAATTAAAGGCCATATTTGCTAAAAGCGTTCCTCTCTATTGTAGCTTTCAAGTCCCATCAATCACGATTAGTTCTTGTGTGACTTGTGACATATCAAGCAGCCAACAAAAGGAATGAAAGGTATTTTTGATAATTGCTGTGCTCAACAGTATCATTACATTAATTAGTGCAGTATTTCAGTTTTAATTTTTAAGTAGCTTTCAGTTGAAAATTTCTAACATTATATGCTCTAAAATCTGCTTTACTGTTTAATGTTTATCTATCTATCTATCTATCTATCTATCTATCTATCTATCTATCTATCTCTATCTATCTATCTATCTATCTATCTATCTATCTATCTATCTATCTATCTATCTATCTATCTATCTATCTATCTGTCTGTCCGTCCGTCCGTCCGTCTATCGTTAGCTCGTTCATTCGAATCTATCGCTCTATCTATCGCTTGTTGTAATCTATCACTGTAATCTATCGATCTTTATATTGTTTGTTATATCTATCGCTCTAGCTATTACTTTAAAGGAAACGATAGATAGAACAATAGATTGAATGAAAAAATGATAGACAGATTTATCACTCTTACTGCCTATGTCATCTATCTATCGCTCTTTCTTATCTATCGCTTTATGTATCATCCTATTATTGTTCTATTGATCTTACTGCCTATCTATCTATCTATCTATCTATCTATCTATCTATCTATCTATCTATCTATCTATCTATCTATCTATCTATCTATCTATCTATCTATCTATCTATCTATCTATCTATCTATCTATCTATCTATCTATCTATCTATCTATCTATCTATCTGTCTATCTATCTGTCTGTCTGTCTGTCTATCTATCTATTTATCTGTCTGTCTCTCTGTCTGTCTGTCTATCTATCTATTTATCTGTCTATTTGTCTTTTGTTTGATCATTCTAATCTATCGTTCTTTCTATCTATCGCTTGTTCTATTTATCGCTCGCTCTAATCTATCGCTTGTTCTATCTTTTGTTTGTTCATTTTAATCTATTGCTCTTTCCATCGTTTGTTCTATCTATCACTTCATATATAATTTTAAAGAGATAGATGGATGGATGGATGGATGGATGGATTGTCTTGTCAAATGTAGCTTTTCTAGTGGGAAAAAGTGATGTATTTCTTTGAATTTCAATTCCTTTTACTTGTGCCTTTCATTTTGAATTACAATCCTGCATAATGTTTAATACCTCAATTCAAATACAGGAACTGATTTGGACCCTAATTCACAGTAGATGGTGAACAGGTGTTTTGCATCATAGCTGCTGTGTTTTGCATTTTAGCATGGCTGGAACATGGTATTGACCAATCAGCATCCGTAACTGGATCAATCTGATTATAATGTAAAAAAAAAAAAAAAACAGCATTCCAGACTCTCTGTTCCTGGTTACGACACCTGACACAGACCCATGTTTCTCCCATGTCTTCAGCCCACACTAACCATGTAGTACCGACGCCTCACTCTCTGATTCCAACCACACTCAACATATCAGGTCAAACTCAAACAACATTTCTACACATCGTCAGTCTGCTTGCAAGCCAGCGTATATCGCTGCTCAATTTGCCCTGTTTCTATTTTTCACCCGTGCTCAATTTTAGAGTGCCACAAGTGTTGGGGAAGAGATAATGAGCAGGAAGGCAGCACCACCGCACACACACCATCTCCCTCAGCCCGCCGGTCCCCAACAGGCTTGTGTTAATTGCGTATGACTTATCACCTAACACATGTGGTCCAGCTGTGGGGAAGAGGTGGTGAGCTGCTAAACAATGCCATGGCATCTCTCTTGGCTTGTTTCCCTTGCTGGAGACCGAGCATCATGGCGGGTTCTTTGATGGGTTCATATTATCTGGAAAGCATGACATTCTGTTTTAAAGGGGTCATATATTCAACTTTTATTATTTAACTGATCTCCTCAGGTCCATTTATAATCTCAAAAAAATAAAATAAAAATAAATCTGCTAAAAAAAAGTCATTTAGTTTTATATGAGAATTTTCCACCCTAAATGATGCTTAAAATTAAAAAGACTAGACTTGTATGTTTGCTGTTGGGTCTAATATAAATATAAAATTGAAGCATCTTTGCAAAGCCTTAATAATATTATTTATAGAGACATAGTGATTTTTATTTTTCATATTATGGACCCCCTGTGGTGAAAATCATGTTTTTTTAATGTTGTTTGTATGTCTATGTGGTGTTTTTAATGCTTTCAGACAAACCATGTGCAAATTCATAAGTCAACACCATTGCTGAGTATTTAATCCTTAACACTGCAGTCAACCAAAGTCTCAAAAATTGCTGGTGTTTCTGACACTACCTTGTAAACAATCACTAACTGCGCTACGAAGTAGCAAAGTGGGGGGGTTTGTGCGTATAATACACCATAAAGTGCGTATCATATGCAACGAAAAACTGCGTACCATTTGCACGCCAAAACTAATTTTGGTGTATATATTCCACGACATTGCACACTCGTATTATTTATACGCTTTTTCGTGAGATCTGGCTCCCTGTGATCAAAGCAGAATTTTTCAGCAACATTACTCCAGTCTTCAGTGTCACATGATCCTTCAGAAATCATTCTAATATGATGATTTGCTGTTCAAGAAACATTTCTGATTATTATCAATGGAAAACAGCAGTTGTGCCACTTAATATTTTTGTGGGAACCATTCTTGGAGTCAACAGACACAAAGTCTTTACTGTTGCGTTTGAAGAATTTAGCATATTTGCTAAATAAAAGTATCCATGTATTTCCAAAAAGGGGCCAGATTTACTAACAGCTTCAGTACAAACCCTCCTTTGGTGTAAACTACAGTCAGGATTTGCCAAAGACACGCAGTGAAAAATTAGCGCTAAAAAGGCGTGGACACAGTTATTTTTGTGGCTGACCTTATTTCTTATGCATTTGTAGGAAAAAAATTATTTTTATTTTTGCACAAAATTTAAATGAATCATGCAAGATGATTTACTAAGGTTTGTGCTCGTCAATTTCATGGTATTTGCACTATAATTTACTGCCCAAAAAAGCAGGTCTTGGTAGATTGCATTGGTCATTATGGAATTTATCCGGCTGCGTCTGTGTTCTTTAATTTGCTAGTCATCAGTAGATCATACGCAGAACTTTCCACTGTCATTGGAGTTTTTTTGGAATTGCGCTCTCACGCTAATTTGCCTTGTTTAGTAAAGTTTTGAGTGGTAGTGTACAATCAAAATTATAAACCAGTGAAAAAAAAAATCTGCTAAATGTCATTCTTTAGGTTATATTTTTTGGCAGGAGGAGAGACTGGTAACTTTAGGAGAAAGTGGATAGATATGAGACAGGACTCAAACTCGGGTCACTCCTTATGTTGGGGCTGTTGCTCTGACCTAATGTGTCATTATAACATCCAACCTTTTAGTTTTGTATTGCAGATTTGTAAACCCCTTTAAAAAAAAAAAAAACATCTTTCAGATGACAACGACAATGCATAGACATCCTACGCATCACAAATTCTATATTTTTCTTTCTTTTTATGCTCTGCAGGAGACCTAGGTTCATGGAAAAACCTGAAACTACTGTGAAATTTGGACATTTTTCATCCATTTCTATAGTGAGTCTAATGTCTGAGGATCAGCAGCACTGAACCAGCCCCCATATACCGTTTTGTTTTAGCAGGGGTATATGTCATTATGATCTCATATCTTTGTACAACGATTGTGTTAGTGAATTAACCTTTAATTACATTTTAATTCTATTATTCTTCCCGATATAAATACTGCCGTGACCTTTAAACCTGCACAGATTTCCATGCAGTGTCTGAGACAAAGATATAATTGCGGTGGGAAGCTTCGCTCCCTACAACAGTTCTCACTGTTATGGAAATAGAAGATTGCAGGGGATAGATAGAAGACAAGGTGGCAAGAGGAGAAAGCATGAAAATTTAATATTAGCTCTAAATGGAGCATTAATTAAAATGGTCTCATTGGAGATCTCTGAACATGAAGCTGGACTGTGTGCAGTGAAGTCTGCTTATTGGCTTCACTGAGAGTTTGCTGCCAAAAATAAGCCACGTTTAAATGTTACATTCTGCTTTCTCAAAGCAAGGAGTGATTTATTTCTTAATGATTGCTTTATTTCCTGTTATAAAATAAATAGGAAATGAATCAATTCTTATTCCAAAATGTGTTTTTGTCTTACCCTGATTCATTTAAGGTAAGCCTGTTATAACACTGTGTCTACACCGGATGTGAGCGGTGCGATGCGACGTGACAAAAGAACCAGTTGTAATCAGTGATGCTGTCTACACTAGATGAGGCACGACGCGAGCAACAAATCTCCGACAGTAAACTGATGCCTCGTTCTATTTATGACATACTGACACGAAAGACAAATGCTTTGCAACGGGCGCTTTGTCACATCCAGTGTAGACAGCCTTTAGCCATTGTGACAGGAGCGACAAAGGTCGCGTCTGGTGTGGGTCTGGTGCACTGTGTAAGTGTTTATACTTAAGACCTGTCTGGATCGGGAAATTGCATCCATGCATGTTTTGTCATATTCCTTAAATAGAGAAAATTTGCTCCGGCTACTTTTACATGTGTATGGTGTAGGAGTGGCTTAGGTTAGTTGTCACAATGAGTGAGAAAGGTTGATATGGAGCTAGGGCTGGGCGGTATATCGAGTTTGTACAATATATCGATATATTTTTTAGAAACGATATGGAATGAGGCAGTACCGTTTATATTGATATACAGTAGATTGATACGAACACATCTGAAAAATAGCGGAGTACGCAGAATGATCTGATGCAGGGAAAGTGCATGATACAACTCGTCCTCAACATGACACATGCTTTATATTAAAGGCGTCTAAATAACTGGTGAGATCCAGTTAACACGTACAGTTTAAAGCAGCTTGCCCTGTCAGATGCTCTGAGAGAGAGGCTAACGTTACTTGTGCTGACAGACAGATAAATACTTGCGCTGTTTAATGCGTTTGAGATGTGTGCTTTCCTCATTCACATTTCACCGGAATATTCTCCATCTGTAAATGTTAGAAAGTCATGCAAATATGTCCATAGTCATATGTCCAGGATGTGAAATAAAATTATTATGAAAATAAATACAGATTTTATTTTTTTTTTTTATCCAAATAGAAAAACGTAGAACATACGTGTATCGCCATTCAACCAAAAAATACAGAGATATGATTTTTTGGCAATATCGCCCAGCCCTACATGGAGCACGCTGAATTTAAACGCTAAGGCCGGTTTCACACCGAACACAGAGGCGGCGCGGCAGTGTGTTGCAGGAGCAGAGCAGAAATCTCGCGGCAGTGTCACGATGGTTTCGGCGCTGAGTCTATTTTTGCTGCGCTGCGCACACTGAATTAAAGACACTTTTATTGGACACAGTTGACCTGATTTACATGAAAAATAACTAATTTCATCATGACATCATGTAGTGAAGTGTTCCATGTTTCACAGTCACCATGTGACATCCAGCACTGTGAAAAAAAATACAATGCACAAAAACACAGAAGTTTTTGCCCAAACTTCAAAGGCCTGTTTAAATTATTAAAACTAGAGGCATGTCTTAATTTTAAGGTTACTTTTATCATGCAAACTACTAGGGCTGTGACGAGACCCTTAGCTCACGAGACGAGTTAGGTTGCCGAGACACACAGGAATGAGACGAGACTCAATGACGAAATACATGACTAGAAAAATTGTTTGCATGTGCATTTGAAATGTTTTAATTTCAGTTCCACTTTCTGAGTATGTATTATCATATGCAGTAAAAGACAACAATATACAAGCACTGTAAAAGGTTTTGCCACAAACTCAACTGACTGGCTTCTTTCCTGTATGATTGTCTCTTCAGACCTTAAAACTGCACATGAGCTTCTTTTGACCTCCTGAATTCCCACAAATTGATCATAGATATTAAGTGCAAACAATAAGTGCAACCATAAAGTATTCTCAATATTCAAAGTGCAAATAGATACCACATTTTTTCTTCAAGCATGATACAGAGCTAGGAGATGTTTACAACTACACAGCCCAGCCTAAGATAGATTTAATATTGAGAGATATTTGCATGCCTCAGGGAGTCGCTTTCAAACAGTGGTAACATTGAACTCGTGTTTGAATGCGCGCTCTGGTTTACTTTCACTTTTGCGATTGTGTGTACTCTGTGAATAGGGAGCGGTGGTGCTGATCTACATTTTACAAGATAATACATTTGTCTGACTCTTCTGTTGCACAACGAATCCTGTGCCACGATCCTGTCAGTCTTCTTGTCACATGATCAGTAATCAGTGTTGCGCATTATGTACCGTGTTGGATGAGCTGATGGAATTGAAGCGACCGTTATCCACCTGAATAAAATAGTTTTTATTTCTATAAAAAGCAAACAACAGTGGAGGTGTAATGTAAACATAGTGGTGATATATTCTATCCTAACTTCACCCCCACACTCCGTCATGACAATATGACATGAGACGGCTTTTAAGCTCGACGAGAAATCTCGTCACATTTTAATCTTGCAAGATCTCGTGGCATGTCACACCCCTACAAACTACCTATATACAGCATGTTATATGTGTGTGGGACAGAGGGGAACATGGTCGCATTCGCAGCAGATACATGCTGCCCATCATAAGTCAAAGCATGAGACACACAGGGGTCTGAGGAGAACACCGGAAAAGGTGACAGAATGGACAAAACTCGTCTGTATTTGCAGTACACAAGCCGTGCTTCAGCTGTGCTAAAATCCCTGAGTAAGGGATTTTATTGAATAGGTAAACTGCCATATGTAGCTCTCTAAAAGAGTTGATTGTAAAGCATTATCATATTGTGAAGGGTCATTTCATTATGGTTGTTGTAGCTCTGTGCTGGAATTTATTTTCAAGGTAATACTGTGTCTATTAATGGGTATTGAGACAGTTACGTCTTCAGCTAGTTAGCTTGATATCCTTTCCATCTAAACTGGTTATATCTCTTAAGCCTAGTAGTGAATGTTT